>OZ020225.1:13205300-13377800 GCA_963971325.1 Aphodius granarius | reverse complement strand
GTTGCGTTGCGTTGCGTTGCGTTGCGTTGCGTTGCGTTGCGTTGCGTTGCGTTGCGTTGCGTTGCGTTGCGTTGCGTTGCGTTGCGTTGCGTTGCGTTGCGTTGCGTTGCGTTGCGTTGCGTTGCGTTGCGTTGCGTTGCGTTGCGTTGCGTTGCGTTGCGTTGCGTTGCGTTGCGTTGCGTTGCGTTGCGTTGCGTTGCGTTGCGTTGCGTTGCGTTGCGTTGCGTTGCGTTGCGTTGCGTTGCGTTGCGTTGCGTTGCGTTGCGTTGCGTTGCGTTGCGTTGCGTTGCGTTGCGTTGCGTTGCGTTGCGTTGCGTTGCGTTGCGTTGCGTTGCGTTGGGAAAGGGTTGGGTTGGGTTGGGTTGGGTTGGGTTGGGAAAGGGTAGCTGGACAAGGAGACTGAGAGTGGATTTAAGGGGGTGGATTTCCAGGAAGAAGGGCGGACTGGATTACTATGTCACGCAGTTTTTGACGGGCCATGGAAATTGTAGAAAGTACCTAAAGGAATATAAGAAGGTTGAGAGCGGAAACTGCCCAGTATGCGGAGTCGAAGAATCCGCCGAGCATGTTGTTTTGGAATGCCCGCGATGGGAGAGAACAGATTTAGCGACGCATGGAGGAGAGCAGATATCGGCGGACAACGTTGTCGAGGAGATGTGGGCGAGTGAGGAAGACTGGGACAGGATAGCTACAACGATAAGGACAATCATGATGCGTAAAGAATCGGAAGACGGATGAGCACGCAATAGGAAAGATGGTGGAGAGCGAAGAGCGATGAACGACTTAAATAGGAAGAATGATTAGGTGAGCAGATAGTGTGACAAAAGAACAAATGGGCGAACACTCCGAAGTAATGCGCAAGTGGTTACGGAGTGGTCGAGGATCTTCCCGAGGAGGGGGGGTTTAGCTGGTAGGGTGCCCTGCTAATGCAGGCAGAATCCGCAGACCCCACTGGAGAGACCGGTGGACATCTTTTGAAGATTCCCCCTTCCTCTCAAAAAAAAGGTTGGGTTGGGTTGGGTTGGGTTGGGTTGGGTTGGGTTGGGTGTTATTCTTCTGCATATAAAAAGGAGTAAGACGTTTGTTTTGCAACAACAACAATATTTTGTTGGGTGAAATATATACATGCTTCAACGAACAAACAGTTTTGTGACCCAAAAGTATTCGTACGTACAGACCCCACCGGAGAGACCGGTGGACATCTTTTAGAGATTCCCCCCTCCTCTCCAAAAAAAGGTTGGGTTGGGTTGGGTTGGGTTGGGTTGGGTTGGGTTGGGTTCGGTTAGGTTGGGTTAGGTTGGCTTGGGTTGGGTTGGTTTGGGTTGGTTTGGGTTGGCTTGGATTGGCTTGGATTGGCTTGGATTGGCTTGGATTGGCTTGGATTGGCTTGGCTTGGCTTGGATTGGCTTGGATTGACTTGGATTGGCTTGGATTGGCTTGGATTGGCTTGGATTGGCTTGGATTGGCTTGGATTGGCTTGGATTGGCTTGGATTGGCTTGGATTGGCTTGGATTGGCTTGGATTGGCTTGGATTGGCTTGGATTGGCTTGGATTGGCTTGGATTGGCTTGGATTGGCTTGGATTGGCTTGGATTGGCTTGGATTGGCTTGGATTGGCTTGGATTGGCTTGGATTGGCTTGGATTGGCTTGGATTGGCTTGGATTGGCTTGGATTGGCTTGGATTGGCTTGGATTGGCTTGGATTGGCTTGGATTGGCTTGGATTGGCTTGGATTGGCTTGGATTGGCTTGGATTGGCTTGGATTGGCTTGGATTGGTTTGGATTGGCTTGGATTGGCTTGGATTGGCTTGGATTGGCTTGGATTGGCTTGGATTGGCTTGGATTGGCTTGGATTGGCTTGGATTGGCTTGGATTGGCTTGGATTGGCTTGGATTGGCTTGGATTGGCTTGGATTGGCTTGGATTGGCTTGGATTGGCTTGGATTGGCTTGGATTGGCTTGGATTGGCTTGGATTGGCTTGGATTGGCTTGGATTGGCTTGGATTGGCTTGGATTGGCTTGGATTGGCTTGGATTGGCTTGGATTGGCTTGGATTGGCTTGGATTGGCTTGGATTGGCTTGGATTGGCTTGGCTTGCGTTGCGTTGCGTTGCGTTGCGTTGCGTTGCGTTGCGTTGCGTTGCGTTGCGTTGCGTTGCGTTGCGTTGCGTTGCGTTGCGTTGCGTTGGGTTGGGTTAGGTTGGGTTGGGTTGGGTTGGGTTGGGTTGGGTTGGGTTGGGTTGGGTTGGGTTGGGTTGGGTTGGGTTGGGTTGGGTTGGGTTGGGTTGGGTTGGGTTGGGTTGGGTTGGGTTGGGAAAGGGTAGCTGGACAAGGAGACTGATAGTGGATTTAAGGGGGTGGATTTCCAGGAAGAAGGGCGGACTGGATTGCTATGTCACGCAGTTTTGACGGGCCATGGACATTTTAGAAAGTACCTCAAGGAATATAAGAAGGTTGAGAGCGGAAACTGCCCAGGATGCGGAGTCGAAGAATCCGCCGAGCATGTTGTTTTGGAATGCCCGCGATGGGAGAGAACAGATTTAGCGACAAATGGAGGAGAGCAGGTATCGGCGGACAACGTTGTCGAGGAGATGTTGGGGAGTGAGGAAGACTGGGACAGGATAGCTACAACGATAAGGACAATCACGATGCGTAAAGAATCGGAAGACGGATGAGCACGCAATAGGAAAGATGGTGGAGAGCGAAGAGGGATGAACGCCTTAAATAGGAAGGATGATTAGGTGAGCAGATAGTGTGACAAAAGAGCAAATGGGCCAACACTCCGAAGTAATGTGCAAGTGGTTACGGAGTGGTCGAGGATCTTTCGAGGAGGGGGGTTTAGCTGGTAGGGTGCCCTGCTAATGCAGGCAGAATCCGCAGACCCCACCAGAGAGACCGGTGGACATCTTTTGAAGATTCCCCCCTCCTCTCAAAAAAAAGGTTGGGTTGGGTGGGGTGTTATTCTTCTACATATAAAAAGGAGTAAGACGTTTGTTTTGCAACAACAACAATACTTTGTTGGGTGAAATATATACATGCTTCAACGAACAAACAGTTTTGTGACCCAAAAGTATACGTACGTACAGACCCCACCGGAGAGACCGGTGGACATCTTCTAAAGATTCCCACCTCCTCTCCAAAAAAAGGTTGGGTTGGGTTGGGTTGGGTTGGGTTGGGTTGGGTTGGGTTGGGCTGGGTTGGGTTAGGTTGGCTTGGGTTGGATTGGTTTGGGATGGCTTGGGTTGGCTTGGGTTGGCTTGGATTGGCGTGGATTTGCTTGAATTGGCTTGGATTGGCTTGGATTGGCTTGGATCGGCTTGGATTGGCTTGGATTGGCTTGGATTGGCTTGGATTGGCCTGGATTGGCTTGGGTTGGCTTGGGTTGGCTTGGCTTGGCTTGGCTTGGCTTGGCTTGGCTTGGCTTGGCTTGCGTTGCGTTGCGTTGCGTTGCGTTGCGTTGCGTTGCGTTGCGTTGCGTTGCGTTGCGTTGCGTTGCGTTGCGTTGCGTTGCGTTGCGTTGCGTTGCGTTGCGTTGCGTTGCGTTGCGTTGCGTTGCGTTGCGTTGCGTTGCGTTGCGTTGCGTTGCGTTGCGTTGCGTTGCGTTGCGTTGCGTTGCGTTGCGTTGCGTTGCGTTGCGTTGCGTTGCGTTGCGTTGCGTTGGGTTGGGTTGGGTTGGGTTGGGTTGGGTTGGGTTGGGTTGGGTTGGGTTGGGTTGGGTTGGGTTGGGTTGGGTTGGGTTGGGTTGGGTTGGGTTGGGTTGGGTTGGGTTGTGTTGGGTTGGGTTGGGTTGGGTTGGGTTGGGTTGGGTTGGGTTGGGTTGGGTTGGGTTGGGTTGGGTTGGGTTGGGTTGGGTTGGGTTGGGTTGGGTTGTGCTGGGTGGTCCTCAGGGATCCCACATTTGTGGGTACGTGCGTTGGCGTGCACGGGGTTCCCGAGCTGGGGCTGGCATTTCGTCATACCGTGCCAGCTTCCGTCCCCTTGCTATCTGTACTATCTGGTCTACCTCGACCAACTCTTGTTTTCTGACCCCGACGGTATTAGATATCGAGGCCTAGGGGTCTAAAGTCACTTTCCTAATAACCCTAATTCCATGGACTGCTCAATGATGACGAACCCTTGCAATCCGCTCGGACGACGATGACCGGCTGCTGTTGGGGGAAGTGGGGAGTGCCCGTCGCTGGTACACGACGGGCTGATGTGTGCTGGCACTGCCGAAGCAGAACTCAGCAGTAGTCAGGAAGCAGCCACTTCGGGCCCTGGTCAGGGAGTGCGGCATGGGTGGGGGAAGCGGAGTCCCCCATCGCTACGGGCGGGCCCGGGTCGTCCGTGTTTTCCGGACCCGGCAAACGGCTTAAGCGCGGGCCTCAGGGAACTGGGGTAGGGGACGTTCCCCGAGGGCATGCCCGTTCCTGCGCTGCCGGTCTGCCCCTTGCCGCACGATGCGCTGGACATGACCACTTATGAGCTTGCAATTCAACCAAAACCAAACAAACAAGGAAAACAAACGACAAGAACACATGAACCAGGAGGAAGGGAGAAGCGGTGGAAACGATCCAGTGGATGTAACGCCTTTTCAAAGATCCGGCCGAACGCAAAGGTCGCCACTAAGCCGCGATCAAATTGCAACCATCGCGGAGGACAAACCACAAGAAACGAGCGAGGACAGAAATAAAAAGAAAAAAGAAGACACGTCGCCAATCCTAGGCCTTGACGCCTACAGCAAAGAGCTCTATCAACAAATCAGCAAAGGGATACAAAGGGAAACAAATAAAAACAAACAAACACTGCAGAACCACACTGTCAATTTAGATTCGTCCTCCGAGGTTTACCTGGATGAACTAAGACGAGACGAAGACAGCACCGAAAACAGGCGGGAGGAGGAACAGAAGACACCGAATAAAAATGAGTACAACGTAATAGAAGTTGAAGATGAAACTCCGGTAAAGCCCAGAAGCGGAACAACCAAGCGAGGCCGCGAGGAAGATGAGAGCCCCGAGCAAAGAAAAAAAGCGACTGCTGCGACAACCCTACTCGATAAAACTATTGTGGACCTCATAAATAAAACCATGAAACTGGAGAAAATAATTGCTCAAAACACCTCGCGCGACATGAAAGACGCGATCCATGCAGCAAGGGTGACAGCAATGAAGGTGGAAAGACTCCACTCTGAAATCAACTACCAAAGGATCATGGAGGCAAACGTAACAAAAAAAGAAAAGGATAGACAACCGAGCAAGAAGGTAATGACCACCCAAACAGAGCACGGAAGGATTACAGAAAAGAGAGAGATGTCAACCCAAACAGAACCAGAGGTATACACAGAAAATAGACGAGGCGAGAGAGAAGAAAACGAAAACACCAAGATCATTGAAGTGCTCAATAACGAGGAAAAATCGTTGGGGAAACTCAGAGAGATCATAACTCAGGAATGGGAGGAAACAACGTACAGGAACACAGAGATAAAGGCAGGAAACCCCTTAAAGGTAAACGGGGAACAGCTCATAGTAGTGCCTTGTGAAACAGAAGACATAACATAACATAAGACATAACATAATAAAAAACTTCAACGAAGAAAACCCCCAAGTCGAAAAACTACTGAAACAGAAAAAAACAGTTGAAGGAGGGATAATGAAAATTACAAATAATATAAATATAGTAGATGAGGAGAGCACAGAAAATGACATAAATAGGACTTTGATAATATCAGGCATCAACACAAAAGAAACAACCGATGAGAGCGAGATCGAGCAAAAGATCTATGAAAACACAAAAACTATCATAGAAAGCTCCATATCACTTGCAACCGAGGAAGTAAATATTGCGCTTGTGGCGCACGAAGCGATACAGCCAGAATCGATCAGGAAGATAGCGGAGTACCTAACCCACGGCTCGAGAACAAGAGTAAACATCTACTCAAAAAAGAGGCAGAACACCTTCGCCACGGCCGTCGGGAAAGGACTGAAACCTCAACCCAAGCGAACAAATACCGAAGAGAGGAAGATAACAATAGAGATAAAATTGAACGAAAACGACTACGACAAATTAGTGCAGAAAATGAAAAGCGAGCTCAAAACAGAAAAGCTAGGTGTAAAAATTACATCCGTCCGGAAAACCGCAGCAAACTCTATTCTCCTAGGGATCCTCGAAAAAGCACCGGAAGGTATAGCGAAATGCCAAAAGAAGATAGAGGAAATCCTGGGAGAAGGCCAGGAGGTAAAAACAAGGAGAAAAGCAAACAGCAGTGTCATAATCCGAAATTTGAATTGTCTAACAAACAACGAAGATATAAGGATAGCCATAGAAGAGATTATAAAGAGGAAACTGGATGTAGACGAAATCAGTATCTCACTATTCCCAGACAAGTTTAAGAAAAACAACTATACATCAATTGTAAAAATACCGAGCTTTGTCGCAGGGATAATTACACAGGAGGACCAAATGTTACAAATTGGATTCGTTGAGAGAAGAGCGATGTTAATTGTAAACCCGGCAAGATGCTATAACTGCCAGAAGTTAGGACATCAGGCATCGGAATGCCCGACCAAGGACGACCAGAGCAACAAAAAGAGCGACTCGTTATGTCCAAAGTGTGCCACCTATGGGCATAGACCTAGCGAATGTCAAAACCAGAAGCGATGCCATGACTGCGGTGAGGAGGGACATTCGATGAACACTATGGCGTGCGGCAGATATAGAGATGCAGTCAAACGTATTCACGCAACAAACAAACAAAAGATACATCAAAAAATAGAGAAAAGTAAAAATCATGAAGACTTCCAAACAATAAAGAGCAAAAGGACAGAAAGAAGAATGATAGAACAGACAACCCGACAACAACAGCATAATGATGGACTATAATAAAAAGGATCCAAAAACCAAAACGAAAAAGCGACGCACTGAAAAATTAGAAACATTACGTTTTTTACAAACAAACCTCAATGGAAGTAACGAAGCCCAGACCCTACTACAAAAAACCATTCGGGACAGACAAACCGACGTTGTGATAATAACCGAACCGCACATAAAATCAATCAACGAAGCAAGATGGTTCTACAGCGAAAAGAAAAATACTGTTATTAGAGTGGAAACACAGAAAAAACCAACCGCAACTGGAAAGGGGGAGGACTTCGTCTTCGTGATATGGCGAAACATACTAATTGTGGGCGTCTACTGTTCACCCAACAAGGAACTAGACCACCTGGAAACAACGCTGAACCACATTAATAGAATAATTAGACAACACAAAGAAAAGAAGATCCTGATATGCGGTGATTTCAACGCCCACTCACCAGTCTGGGGAGAGCAAAAGGAAACGGAGAGAGGTAGAATTTTGGCCGAATTTATCAGCGAAAACAGGCTAATTGTATCCAACGAAATGGGCGTGCCAACATGGCAACGCGGAAACAGCTCATCAGTAATTGACCTCACCCTGACGAATGAAAAACTAGGGGAATCCGCAATAAGATGGCAGGCACTAGAAGACGAGAACTTAAGCGACCACCGCAATATCGAATTTACTATAAACACCGACGAACCAAATAAGGACAGTAGGAAAGAACTAAAATGGATCATCACAAAACCAAAGCTCGAACGCGCAGCGGAGATAATAAGAAAAACCTTACATCCTATTGAGACAATGAATATAGATAAACTCGAAAGAATAACTCAGGATGTATGCAACAAAGCCTTCGGAAATAAGAAGCCAATACGAGCCCCAAAAATGAAACTTTACTGGTGGACCGAAGAAATTGCCCAATTAAGAACCGCCTGCAACCAAGTAAGAAGGAAACTCACCCGAGCACGACAGAAAACCCCAAGGACAGACAACCAAACAATTGAAAACCTGGAAAAGGAACAAAAAATCAAAAGAGCAGAACTTAAAAAAGCCATTAAGAAGGCCAAACGTGAGGCATGGAACAATCTAATAGAAGACCTAAACGATAACGAATGGGGTGACGCATACAAAATAGCTTGCAAGAAACTGCGAACCATGCCCAAGGTTGAAATCACAGCCGAAAAAACAAAGGAAACAGTAAGAACCCTCTTTCCAGATGCACCAAAAATAAAATGGAATCTGCATCGAAGCGGAAAAACAGACACCCCCGAATATGAAGAAATCACAACAGAGGAAATCTTAGAAGTTGCAAAGATCCAGAGCCGCAACAAGGCACCGGGTGCAGACGGGGTGCCATCTGAATTCGTAAAGATGATGCTCGAGACTAAACCAGAACTCTTCCGGAAGTTTTTCGACCAGATGCTGCGAGGAGGTACTTTCCCTCACAGCTGGAATACAGCCAAGCTGGTTCTGATTCCGAAACCTAAGAAGACCAAAGACGAACCAGACAAATATAGACCTATATGCCTAATAAATTCTTGGCCAAAAGCATACGAAACAATTCTGAAACAACGAATACAGCAAATAGCTGAAGCAAAGCTTTCAGATGACCAGTTCGGTTTTAGAAAAGGAAGATCAACCATTGACGCCATCCTGAAAGTTGTACGCATAAGCAGAGACTGCGACAGGAGAAATAGAGGCAAGCAGAATTTATGTGTACTCATAACGATAGATGTCAAGAACGCCTTCAATTCAGTCAGGTGGGAGAACATTGTCAAAGAACTCGAGAAAATGAAGATGCCGAAATACCTAATATCGGCAATAATGAATTACCTGACTGATAGAACCTTTACTTACGACGGCAGCAGATATCCGATGAGACGAGGAGTACCACAGGGATCGAAGCTCGGAGCGACGCTTTGGAATATCTCGTACAACGACCTACTAAATATTCCGAGGAAAAAGAACATCCACATAGTCGGATTCGCGGACGACATAGGCATAGTAGTGCAGGGTACATCCGAACAACAAATTGTCGAAGACAGCGAAGAGATACTGGCAGACATAGAAGCATGGTTTAAGGACAAAGATCTTCAAATAGCACATGAAAAAACAGAACTCGTCATAACGAGAGGAAGAAGATCCCTGACGAAGCTAACAATCAGGTTTGGCGACCAAGAAATTGAAAGTGTCGAGTGCCTTAAATATCTGGGAGTAATAGTCGACAGAAATCTGCGTTTTGCAAAGCACATAGAGTATATAGCAACGAAGACTGAAAGTTCTATAAGCGCTTTGAAGAAAATTATGCCTAGGATAAGGGGTCCTAAACAAAAGAAACGGAAGGTCATCACAACTACTGCCTTGAGCATAGTTATGTATGCCTGTCCAGCTTGGTATGAGGTGCTCAAATTTAATAAATACCGAAAAATGCTAGAAAACATCACGAGACGACTGAACATCCTAACCACCAGCGCCTATCGAACAACATCGTCCGTTGCCTTGGAAGTGATTGCTGGAGCAATGCCAATCGACTTAAAAATCGAAGAAAGAGCTACAGGATGGGAGGGTAAAAACAACACAACCACCACCAAGAGCGAGAGACGGCAGAAAACCCTAGAAGAATGGCAGAGACGATGGGATGGTGAGCATACCAAAGGACAGTGGACAAAAACCCTGATTCCCAACATACGACGGTGGCTGGACAGAAAACATGGTAGCACGACGTATTACTTAACGCAGTTCCTGAGCGGGCATGGATCCTTTGCGAATTACCTGCACAAAATTAAAAAGACCGATAACCCAAACTGTAGTCAATGTAGACGGGAGGACTCAGCACGCCATGCGGTGTTCGAGTGTGGAGCAACACAGGATAAGAAGAGGGAAATAGAAGATAAAATCGGCCGTTCTATCACACCAGACAACATTATGGAGATAATGATCGAGACTGAAAACCAATGGACCCTCATTAAAGAGTACATCACAACCATTATGCAAGCCAGAGAAAAAAATGAGACGCGACAGCAATAGTATGCGACAGACAGTTGGATGAAAGAGGGGAGTACGGAGGACAGGGACGCCGAGAGAAATGCAGGGAAAGAAAGAGGAGGAATATGATAGGCAAAAAATATGAAGAGCCAAAAGTCCGCCGAAACGACGTTAAAACCCCAACAGGTTATTTCCGCTACGGATACAACGGACGCCGAGGAGGGGGGTTTAGCTGGTAGGCTGTCTTGCAGACGCAGGCAGAATCCGCAGACCCCACCGGAGAAACCGGTGGACATCTTTTGAAGATTCCCCCCTCCTCTTTAAATAAAAAAATAAAAAAAAAAAAAGGTTGTGCTGGGTTGGGTTGGGTTGGGTTGGGTTGTGCTGGGTTGGGTTGGGTTGGGTTGGGTTGGGTTGGGTTGGGTTGGGAAAGGGTAGCTGGATAAGGAGACTGATAGTGGATTTAAGGGGGTGGATTTCCAGGAAGAAGGGCGGACTGGATTACTATGTCACGCAGTTTTTGACGGGCCATGGAAATTTTAGAAAGTACCTCAAGGAATATAAGAAGGTTGAGAGCGGAAACTGCCCAGTATGCGGAGTCGAAGAATCCGCCGAGCATGTTGTTTTGGAATGCCCGCGATGGGAGAGAACAGATTTAGCGACGAATGGAGGAGAGCAGATATCGGCGGACAACGTTGTCGAGGAGATGTTGGCGAGTGAGGAAGACTGGGACAGGATAGCTACAACGATAAGGACAATCATGATGCGTAAAGAATCGGAAGACGGATGAGCGCGCAATAGGAAAGATGGTGCAGAGCGAAGAGGGATGAACGACTTAAATAGGAAGGATGATTAGGTGAGCAGATAGTGTGACAAAAGAACAAATGGGCGAACACTCCGAAGTAATGCGCAAGTGGTTACGGAGTGGTCGAGGATCTTCCCGAGGAGGGGGGTTTAGCTGATAGGGTGCCCTGCTAATGCAGGCAGAATCCGCAGACCCCACCAGAGAGACCGGTGGACATCTTTTGAAGATTCCCCCTCCTCTCAAAAAAAGGTTGGGTTGGTTGGGTTGGATTGGCTTGGCTTGGCTTGGATTGGCTTGGCTTGGCTTGGATTGGCTTGGATTGGGTTGGATTGGCTTGGATTGGCTTGGATTGGCTTGGATTGGCTTGGATTGGCTTGGATTGCGTTGCGTTGCGTTGCGTTGCGTTGCGTTGCGTTGCGTTGGGTTGGGTTGGGTTGGGTTGGGTTGGGTTGGGTTGGGTTGGGTTGTGCTGGGTTGGGTTGTGCTGGGTTGGGTTGGGTTGGGTTGGGTTGGGAAAGGGTAGCTGGATAAGGAGACTGATAGTGGATTTAAGGGGGTGGATTTCCAGGAAGAAGGGCGGACTGGATTACTATGTCACGCAGTTTTTGACGGGCCATGGAAATTTTAGAAAGTACCTCAAGGAATATAAGAAGGTTGAGAGCGGAAACTGCCCAGTATGCGGAGTCGAAGAATCCACCGAGCATGTTGTTTTGGAATGCCCGCGATGGGAGAGAACAGATTTAGCGACGAATGGAGGAGAGCAGATATCGGCGGACAACGTTGTCGAGGAGATGTTGGCGAGTGAGGAAGACTGGGACAGGATAGCTACAACGATAAGGACAATCATGATGCGTAAAGAATCGGAAGACGGATGAGCGCGCAATAGGAAAGATGGTGCAGAGCGAAGAGGGATGAACGACTTAAATAGGAAGGATGATTAGGTGAGCAGATAGTGTGACAAAAGAACAAATGGGCGAACACTCCGAAGTAATGCGCAAGTGGTTACGGAGTGGTCGAGGATCTTCCCGAGGAGGGGGGTTTAGCTGATAGGGTGCCCTGCTAATGCAGGCAGAATCCGCAGACCCCACCAGAGAGACCGGTGGACATCTTTTGAAGATTCCCCCTCCTCTCAAAAAAAGGTTGGGTTGGTTGGGTTGGATTGGCTTGGATTGGTTTGGATTAGCTTGGATTGGCTTGGATTGGCTTGGATTGGCTTGGATTGGCTTGGATTGGCTTGGATTGGCTTGGCTTGGCTTGGCTTGGCTTGGCTTGGCTTGGCTTGGATTGGCTTGGATTGGCTTGGATTGGCTTGGCTTGGCTTGGCTTGGCTTGGCTTGGCTTGGCTTGGCTTGGCCTGGCTTGGCTTGGCTTGGCTTGGCTTGGCTTGGCTTGCGTTGCGTTGCGTTGCGTTGCGTTGCGTTGCGTTGCGTTGCGTTGCGTTGCGTTGCGTTGCGTTGCGTTGCGTTGCGTTGCGTTGCGTTGCGTTGCGTTGCGTTGCGTTGCGTTGCGTTGCGTTGCGTTGCGTTGCGTTGCGTTGCGTTGCGTTGCGTTGCGTTGCGTTGCGTTGCGTTGCGTTGCGTTGCGTTGCGTTGCGTTGCGTTGCGTTGCGTTGCGTTGCGTTGCGTTGCGTTGCGTTGCGTTGCGTTGCGTTGCGTTGCGTTGCGTTGCGTTGCGTTGCGTTGCGTTGCGTTGCGTTGCGTTGCGTTGCGTTGCGTTGCGTTGCGTTGCGTTGCGTTGCGTTGCGTTGCGTTGCGTTGCGTTGCGTTGCGTTGCGTTGCGTTGCGTTGCGTTGCGTTGCGTTGCGTTGCGTTGCGTTGCGTTGCGTTGCGTTGCGTTGCCCAGTATGCGGAGTCGAAGAATCCGCCGAGCATGTTGTTTTGGAATGCCCGCGATGGGAGAGAACAGACTTAGCGACGAATCGAGGAGAGCAGATATCGGCGGACAACGTTGTCGAGGAGATGTGGGCGAGTGAGGAAGACTGGGACAGGATAGCTACAACGATAAGGACAATCATGATGCGTAAAATAGGAAAGATGGTGCAGAGCGAAGAGGGATGAACGACTTAAATAGGAAGGATGATTAGGTGAGCAGATAGTGTGACAAAAGAACAAATGGGCGAACACTCCGAAGTAATGCGCAAGTGGTTACGGAGTGGTCGAGGATCTTCCCGAGGAGGGGGGGTTTAGCTGGTAGGGTGCCCTGCTAATGCAGGCAGAATCCGCAGACCCCACCAGAGAGACCGGTGGACATCTTTTGAAGATTCCCCCTCCTCTCAAAAAAAGGTTGGGTTGGTTGGGTTGGATTGGCTTGGATTGGCTTGGATTAGCTTGGATTGGCTTGGATTGGCTTGGATTGGATTGGCTTGGCTTGGCTTGGCTTGGCTTGGCTTGGCTTGGCTTGGCTTGGCTTGGCTTGGCTTGGCTTGGCTTGGCTTGGCTTGGCTTGGCTTGGCTTGGCTTGGCTTGGCTTGGCTTGGCTTGGCTTGGCTTGGCTTGGCTTGGCTTGGCTTGGCTTGGCTTGGCTTGGCTTGGCTTGGCTTGGCTTGGCTTGGCTTGGCTTGGCTTGGCTTGGCTTGGCTTGGCTTGGCTTGGCTTGGCTTGGCTTGGCTTGGCTTGGCTTGGCTTGGCTTGGCTTGGCTTGGCTTGGCTTGGCTTGGCTTGGCTTGGCTTGGCTTGGCTTGGCTTGGCTTGGCTTGGCTTGGCTTGGCTTGGCTTGGCTTGGCTTGGCTTGGCTTGGCTTGGCTTGGCTTGGCTTGGCTTGGCTTGGCTTGGCTTGGCTTGGCTTGGCTTGGCTTGGCTTGGCTTGGCTTGGCTTGGCTTGGCTTGGCTTGGCTTGGCTTGGCTTGGCTTGGCTTGGCTTGGCTTGGCTTGGCTTGGCTTGGCTTGGCTTGGCTTGGCTTGGCTTGGCTTGGCTTGGCTTGGCTTGGCTTGGCTTGGCTTGGCTTGGCTTGGCTTGGCTTGGCTTGGCTTGGCTTGGCTTGGCTTGGCTTGGCTTGGCTTGGCTTGGCTTGGCTTGGCTTGGCTTGGCTTGGCTTGGCTTGGCTTGGCTTGGCTTGGCTTGGCTTGGCTTGGCTTGGCTTGGCTTGGCTTGGCTTGGCTTGGCTTGGCTTGGCTTGGCTTGGCTTGGCTTGGCTTGGCTTGGCTTGGCTTGGCTTGGCTTGGATTGGCTTGGATTGGCTTGGATTGGCTTGGATTGGCTTGGATTGGCTTGGATTGGCTTGGATTGGCTTGGATTGGCTTGGATTGGCTTGGATTGGCTTGGATTGGCTTGGATTGGCTTGGATTGGCTTGGATTGGCTTGGATTGGCTTGGATTGGCTTGGATTGGCTTGGATTGGCTTGGATTGGCTTGGATTGGCTTGGATTGGCTTGGATTGGCTTGGATTGGCTTGGATTGGCTTGGATTGGCTTGGATTGGCTTGGATTGGCTTGGATTGGCTTGGATTGGCTTGGATTGGCTTGGATTGGCTTGGATTGGCTTGGATTGGCTTGGATTGGCTTGGATTGGCTTGGATTGGCTTGGATTGGCTTGGATTGGCTTGGATTGGCTTGGATTGGCTTGGATTGGCTTGGATTGGCTTGGATTGGCTTGGATTGGCTTGGATTGGCTTGGATTGGCTTGGATTGGCTTGGATTGGCTTGGATTGGCTTGGATTGGCTTGGATTGGCTTGGATTGGCTTGGATTGGCTTGGATTGGCTTGGATTGGCTTGGATTGGCTTGCGTTGCGTTGCGTTGCGTTGCGTTGCGTTGCGTTGCGTTGCGTTGCGTTGCGTTGCGTTGCGTTGCGTTGCGTTGCGTTGCGTTGCGTTGCGTTGCGTTGCGTTGCGTTGCGTTGCGTTGCGTTGCGTTGCGTTGCGTTGCGTTGCGTTGCGTTGCGTTGCGTTGCGTTGCGTTGCGTTGCGTTGCGTTGCGTTGCGTTGCGTTGCGTTGCGTTGCGTTGCGTTGGGTTAGGTTGGGTTAGGTTGGGTTGGGTTGGGTTGGGTTGGGTTGGGTTGGGTCAGGTTGGGTTTGGGTTGGGTTGGGTTGGGTTGGGTTGGGTTGGGTTGGGTTGGGATGGGTTGGGTTGGGTTCCGTTGCGTTGGGTTGGGTTGGGTTGGGTTGGGTTGGGTTGGGTTGGGTTGGGTTGGGTTGTGTTAGGCTGGGTTGTGTTAGGTTGGGTTGGGTTGGGTTGGGTTGGGTTGGGTTGGGTTGGGTTGGGTTGGGTTGGGTTGGGTTGGGTTGGGTTGGGTTGGGTTGGGTTAGCTGGACAAGGAGACTGATAGTGGATTTAAGGGGGTGGATTTCCAGGAAGAAGGGAGGACTGTATTACTATGTCACGCAGTTTTTGACGGGCCATGGACATTTTAGAAAGTACCTCAAAGAATATAAGAAGGTTGAGAGCGGAAACTGCCCAGTATGCGGAGTCGAAGAACCCGCCGAGCATGTTGTTTTGGAATGCCCGCGATGGGAGAGAACAGATTTAGCGACGAATGGAGGAGAGCAGATATTGGCGGACAACGTTGTCGAGGAGATGTTGGCGAGTGAGGAAGACTGGGACAGGATAGCTACAACGATAAGGACAATCATGATGCGTAAAGAATCGGAAGACGGATGAGCGCGCAATAGGAAAGATGGTGCAGAGCGAAGAGGGATGAACGACTTAAATAGGAAGGATGATTAGGTGAGCAGATAGTGTGACAAAAGAACAAATGGGCGAACACTCCGAAGTAATGCGCAAGTGGTTACGGAGTGGTCGAGGATCTTCCCGAGGAGGGGGGGTTTAGCTGGTAGGGTGCCCTGCTAATGCAGGCAGAATCCGCAGACCCCACCAGAGAGACCGGTGGACATCTTTTGAAGATTCCCCCTCCTCTCAAAAAAAGGTTGGGTTGGATTGGCTTGGATTGGCTTGGATTAGCTTGGATTGGCTTGGATTGGCTTGGATTGGCTTGGATTGGCTTGGATTGGCTTGGCTTGGCTTGGCTTGGCTTGGCTTGGCTTGGCTTGGCTTGGCTTGGCTTGGCTTGGCTTGGCTTGGCTTGGCTTGGCTTGGCTTGGCTTGGCTTGGCTTGGCTTGGCTTGGCTTGGCTTGGCTTGGCTTGGCTTGGCTTGGCTTGGCTTGGCTTGGCTTGGCTTGGCTTGGCTTGGCTTGGCTTGGCTTGGCTTGGCTTGGCTTGGCTTGGCTTGGCTTGGCTTGGCTTGGCTTGGCTTGGCTTGGCTTGGCTTGGCTTGGCTTGGCTTGGCTTGGCTTGGCTTGGCTTGGCTTGGCTTGGCTTGGCTTGGCTTGGCTTGGCTTGGCTTGGCTTGGCTTGGCTTGGCTTGGCTTGGCTTGGCTTGGCTTGGCTTGGCTTGGCTTGGCTTGGCTTGGCTTGGCTTGGCTTGGCTTGGCTTGGCTTGGCTTGGCTTGGCTTGGCTTGGCTTGGCTTGGCTTGGCTTGGCTTGGCTTGGCTTGGCTTGGCTTGGCTTGGCTTGGCTTGGCTTGGCTTGGCTTGGCTTGGCTTGGCTTGGCTTGGCTTGGCTTGGCTTGGCTTGGCTTGGCTTGGCTTGGCTTGGCTTGGCTTGGCTTGGCTTGGCTTGGCTTGGCTTGGCTTGGCTTGACTTGGATTGGATTGGCTTGGATTGGCTTGGATTGGCTTGGATTGGCTTGGATTGGCTTGGATTGGCTTGGATTGGCTTGGATTGGCTTGGATTGGCTTGGATTGGCTTGGATTGGCTTGGATTGGCTTGGATTGGCTTGGATTGGCTTGGATTGGCTTGGATTGGCTTGGATTGGCTTGGATTGGCTTGGATTGGCTTGGATTGGCTTGGATTGGCTTGGATTGGCTTGGATTGGCTTGGATTGGCTTGGATTGGCTTGGATTGGCTTGGATTGGCTTGGATTGGCTTGGATTGGCTTGGATTGGCTTGGATTGGCTTGGATTGGCTTGGATTGGCTTGGATTGGCTTGGATTGGCTTGGATTGGCTTGGATTGGCTTGGATTGGCTTGGATTGGCTTGGATTGGCTTGGATTGGCTTGGATTGGCTTGGATTGGCTTGGATTGGCTTGGATTGGCTTGGATTGGCTTGGATTGGCTTGGATTGGCTTGGATTGGCTTGGATTGGCTTGGATTGGCTTGGATTGGCTTGGATTGGCTTGGATTGGCTTGGATTGGCTTGGATTGGCTTGGATTGGCTTGGATTGGCTTGGATTGGCTTGGATTGGCTTGGATTGGCTTGGATTGGCTTGGATTGGCTTGGATTGGCTTGGATTGGCTTGGATTGGCTTGGATTGGCTTGGATTGGCTTGGATTGGCTTGGATTGGCTTGGATTGGCTTGGATTGGCTTGGATTGGCTTGGATTGGCTTGGATTGGCTTGGATTGGCTTGGATTGGCTTGGATTGGCTTGGATTGGCTTGGATTGGCTTGGATTGGCTTGGATTGGCTTGGATTGGCTTGGATTGGCTTGGATTGGCTTGGATTGGCTTGGATTGGCTTGGATTGGCTTGGATTGGCTTGGATTGGCTTGGATTGGCTTGGATTGGCTTGGATTGGCTTGGATTGGCTTGGATTGGCTTGGATTGGCTTGGATTGGCTTGGATTGGCTTGGATTGGCTTGGATTGGCTTGGATTGGCTTGGATTGGCTTGGATTGGCTTGGATTGGCTTGGATTGGCTTGGATTGGCTTGGATTGGCTTGGATTGGCTTGGATTGGCTTGGATTGGCTTGGATTGGCTTGGATTGGCTTGGATTGGCTTGGATTGGCTTGGATTGGCTTGGATTGGCTTGGATTGGCTTGGATTGGCTTGGATTGGCTTGGATTGGCTTGGATTGGCTTGGATTGGCTTGGATTGGCTTGGATTGGCTTGGATTGGCTTGGATTGGCTTGGCTTGGATTGGCTTGGATTGGCTTGGATTGGCTTGGATTGGCTTGGATTGGCTTGGATTGGCTTGGATTGGCTTGGATTGGCTTGGATTGGCTTGGATTGGCTTGGATTGGCTTGGATTGGCTTGGATTGGCTTGGATTGGCTTGGATTGGCTTGGATTGGCTTGGATTGGCTTGGATTGGCTTGGATTGGCTTGGATTGGCTTGGATTGGCTTGGATTGGCTTGGATTGGCTTGGATTGGCTTGGATTGGCTTGGATTGGCTTGGATTGGCTTGGATTGGCTTGGATTGGCTTGGATTGGCTTGGATTGGCTTGGATTGGCTTGGATTGGCTTGGATTGGCTTGGATTGGCTTGGCTTGGCTTGGCTTGGCGTTGCGTTGCGTTGCGTTGCGTTGCGTTGCGTTGCGTTGGGTTGCGTTGCGTTGGGTTGCGTTGCGTTGGGTTGCGTTGGGTTGGGTTGGCTTGGATTGGCTTGGATTGGCTTGGATTGGCTTGGATTGGCTTGGATTGGCTTGGATTGGCTTGGATTGGCTTGGATTGGCTTGGATTGGCTTGGATTGGCTTGGATTGGCTTGGATTGGCTTGGATTGGCTTGGATTGGCTTGGATTGGCTTGGATTGGCTTGGATTGGCTTGGATTGGCTTGGATTGGCTTGGATTGGCTTGGATTGGCTTGGATTGGCTTGGATTGGCTTGGATTGGCTTGGATTGGCTTGGATTGGCTTGGATTGGCTTGGATTGGCTTGGATTGGCTTGGATTGGCTTGGATTGGCTTGGATTGGCTTGGATTGGCTTGGATTGGCTTGGATTGGCTTGGATTGGCTTGGATTGGCTTGGATTGGCTTGGATTGGCTTGGATTGGCTTGGATTGGCTTGGATTGGCTTGGATTGGCTTGGATTGGCTTGGATTGGCTTGGATTGGCTTGGATTGGCTTGGATTGGCTTGGATTGGCTTGGATTGGCTTGGATTGGCTTGGATTGGCTTGGATTGGCTTGGATTGGCTTGGATTGGCTTGGATTGGCTTGGATTGGCTTGGATTGGCTTGGATTGGCTTGGATTGGCTTGGATTGGCTTGGATTGGCTTGGATTGGCTTGGATTGGCTTGGATTGGCTTGGATTGGCTTGGATTGGCTTGGATTGGCTTGGATTGGCTTGGATTGGCTTGGATTGGCTTGGATTGGCTTGGATTGGCTTGGATTGGCTTGGATTGGCTTGGATTGGCTTGGATTGGCTTGGATTGGCTTGGATTGGCTTGGATTGGCTTGGATTGGCTTGGATTGGCTTGGATTGGCTTGGATTGGCTTGGATTGGCTTGGATTGGCTTGGATTGGCTTGGATTGGCTTGGATTGGCTTGGATTGGCTTGGATTGGCTTGGATTGGCTTGGATTGGCTTGGATTGGCTTTGATTGGCTTGGATTGGCTTGGATTGGCTTGGATTGGCTTGGATTGGCTTGGATTGGCTTGGATTGGCTTGGATTGGCTTGGATTGGCTTGGCGTTGCGTTGCGTTGCGTTGCGTTGCGTTGCGTTGCGTTGCGTTGCGTTGCGTTGCGTTGCGTTGCGTTGCGTTGCGTTGCGTTGCGTTGCGTTGCGTTGCGTTGCGTTGCGTTGCGTTGCGTTGCGTTGCGTTGCGTTGCGTTGCGTTGCGTTGCGTTGCGTTGCGTTGCGTTGCGTTGCGTTGGGTTGGGTTGGGTTGGGTTGGGTTGGGTTGGGTTGGGTTGGGTTGGGTTGGGTTGGGTTGGGTTGGGTTGGGTTGGGTTGGGTTGGGTTGGGTTGGGTTGGGTTGGGTTGGGTTGGGTTGGGTTGGGTTGGGTTGGGTTGGGTTGGGTTGGGTTGGGTTGGGTTGGGTTGGGTTGGGTTGGGTTGGGTTGGGTTGGGTTGGGTTGGGTTGGGTTGGGAAAGGGTAGCTGGACAAGGAGACTGATAGTGGATTTAAGGGGGTGGATTTCCAGGAAGAAGGGCGGACTGGATTACTATGTCACGCAGTTTTTGACGGGCCATGGACATTTTAGAAAGTACCTCAAGGAATATAAGAAGGTTGAGAGCGGAAACTGCCCAGTATGCGGAGTCGAAGAATCCGCCGAGCATGTTGTTTTGGAATGCCCGCGATGGGAGAGAACAGATTTAGCGACGAATGGAGGAGAGCAGATATCGGCGGACAACGTTGTCGAGGAGATGTTGGCGAATGAGGAAGACTGGGACAGGATAGCTACAACGATAAGGACAATCATGATGCGTAAAGAATCGGAAGACGGATGAGCGCGCAATAGGAAAGATGGTGCAGAGCGAAGAGGAATGAACGACTTAAATAGGAAGGATGATTAGGTGAGCAGATAGTGTGACAAAAGAACAAATGGGCGAACACTCCGAAGTAATGCGCAAGTGGTTACGGAGTGGTCGAGGATCTTCCCGAGGAGGGGGGGTTTAGCTGGTAGGGTGCCCTGCTAATGCAGGCAGAATCCGCAGACCCCACCGGAGAGACCGCTGGACATCTTTTGAAGATTCCCCCCTCCTCTCCAAAAAAAGGTTGGGTTGGGTTGGGTTGGGTTGGGTTGGGTTAGGTTGGCTTGGGTTGGGTTGGCTTGGGTTGGATTGGGTTGGCTTAGGCTGGCTTGGATTGGCTTGGATTGGCTTGGATTGGCTTTGATTGGCTTGGGTTGGCTTGGCTTGGCTTGGCTTGCGTTGCGTTGCGTTGCGTTGCGTTGCGTTGCGTTGCGTTGCGTTGCGTTGCGTTGCGTTGCGTTGCGTTGCGTTGCGTTGCGTTGCGTTGCGTTGCGTTGCGTTGCGTTGCGTTGCGTTTCGTTGGGTTGGGTTGGGTTGGGTTGGGTTGGGTTGGGTTGGGTTGGGTTGGGTTGGGTTGGGTTGGGTTGGGTTGGGTTGGAGTCACGTTGAGGATACAAACCAGTGCAGACACGGTGAACATCGCTCCCGGCGACTAAGTCCAAAGTTGTGGGAAAAGTATTGTGAAAAGTGTTTTTCTCGTTGCCAGAACATAGCAAACGATCATATACGTGTTGTGTGAAAGTTTCGTGAAAATCGTGCCAAGAATAAAAAAGTTTTCTTTGTGAATTTGTTAATTGTGCCATGCTGGACGGAAATTAATCTGCCAACATCTCGTAAACCACAGTGTATAAAAATCCCCCAATAGTGCGAAGCGACCCTGCTGGACACTCCCAACCCCTGGACACAGGTATTTTATTTTTAAAAAAATTTTATAATTTATAAGAGTGGACTTTGAAAAATTTTTGACTTTTCTGAACTTAGAAAAATTTCGAGTTCGAAAAATATTCTTTTTACACGGTTGCGCCCGTGCGTTTGTTACGTGTCCTATCTGACCCCCGGGAATAGGAATCACAACAATAGCGCAAAGCCCACCTAAAACAAAGATGGAGGAAGGGGTCGATCCCTTCAAACCGAATAAGAAGATAAGGAGAACGCCACAAATGGAAAGACAACACTCAGAGCCTGCAGCAGAAACAACTACGAATTATGATAACACCTTTGAACCAAACAAGACATTTGATAGGTCAACGGGCATGAACCAAACAAAACAAGATTCAGGGGAAGATGATTTTGAGACAGAAGAAAGAAGCAAGGATCTGCTGATGGGACTCGACTCGTCAGCCGAGGATTATCTAAAGCAGATCAAAAAAAAAACAGAGAACCAGCCAAATGAAGGCAATAAGACACCAACCAGAACGGAGGTGATAGAAATAGTGGACGACACCCCGATATCAAGAAGAAAAGAAGAAGACAGGACCCTAAGAAACATAGTGCACGAAGGAACCAACACCGACACCGAGACGGGTGATTACAAACCCGGCCCAAGCAGAGGTGGAGCAGCAAAAAGAGGACGGGATGAAGATAACAGCCCCACACAACGCAAAAAAACAACGGTCGCAACAAGCCAATTGGACATGACAATTGTAGAACTAATTAACAAAACAACGAAGCTAGAGAAACTCATCGCTCAAAACACAGCACGCGAAATGAAAGAAGCCATCCAGTCAGCAAAATATACCGCAAGAAAGGTAGAAAGACTCCACTCCGAAATCAACTACCAGCGAATAATTGACGCAAACATCATGACGGATAGCACACAAAATGAAAAAAAGAAACAAACACGAACGAAAGAAATGGCAATTCAAACAGAGCCAGAAGAGACCGAAGAAACAAGAGAAAAAAGGAAGATAACCGCCAAGCTCAAAGAAGAAAAGAAAACCCTAGAAAGCATGAAAGAAATCATAGAAAGCAGCTGGGATGAAACCATTTTCCAAAACAAAGAGGCAAAGATTGGAAACCCACTAAAAAACCCAGAAGAGCAAATCATAGCCGTACAAAGCGACAAAGAAGGAATTTCAACAAATGGTATAATTAAAACCTTCACCGAGGAAAATCCCCAAATTGAAAGCGCTCTGAAAGAGAGGAAGCTGGAGGAAGGCAAAATAATAAAAATCACTAAAAACGTCAACATCGAAGATGAGGAAAGCAATATAAACATTGGAAGAACTCTCATCTTAGTAGGAATCGACACAAAACAACCTAACGAAACAATAGAAGAAGAAGAAAAAAATTTCCAAAACATAAAGAAAACCATTCAGTACTGCGGAAACTTAACCACCGACAAAAAGGGCATAGCACTGATAGCACACGAGGCAACAACCACAGACAAAATCAGAAAAATGGCCGAATACCTGACCCACGGAACTGAAACGAAAATTAACATATACACGAAAAAAGCACAGAACACCTTCGCCTCCGCCATAAAGAGAGGCAACAAGCCACTAACAAAACCTACACAAGTAACACAAGAAAGAAAGACCACAATCGAAATAAAACTCCAGGAAAACGACTATGAAAAGCTTGTAAAGAAAATGAAAAAAGAACTAAAAACAGAACAACTTGGGGTGAAGATAATCTCGATCAAGAAGAGCCCGGCCAACTCAATCCTGATGGGAATAGTGGAGAAAAAACCCAATGGAGCCAAGGAATGCCAGACTAAAATCGCTGAGATCCTGGGAGAGGGCCAAGAAGTAAAACAAACAAGGAAACCGACAACCAGTATTATAATAAGGAATCTAAACTGCCTAACAGACACAGACGAAATTAAAGATGCAATAGAAGGAACAGCCCAAAGGAAGATCGAGGCAGACGAGATCAATACCTCCCTGTTCCCAGACAAATTCAACGCGAACAAATTTACTGCAATAGTCAAACTACCGCCAGACGTGGCGGAAGAAATAATCAAAAGAGATAAGAACCTCCAAATTGGGCTCATAGAAAGAAAGCCACAGAGAATGATTAACCCCCGAGGTGCTTCATTTGCCAGAGGCTCGGACACCAAGCATCCGAATGTCAAGAAAGGGACAACAATATGACGGAACACAAAAAGAACATCTTCTGCCCAAAATGCTCAACGAGTGGCCACAAGCCTAGCGAGTATTCAAACGCAAAGAAATGTCACGATTGCGGCGAAAGTGGGCACTCGATGAACACAATGGCTTGCACAAGATACAGAGAGGCAGTGAGAAAAATCCACACAGAAGAGAAAGGAAGAAAAAAACAGACAAGAGAACCTATAAAGGACGCTGAAGATTTCCAGATGGTCACCAACACCAAAACACTAAAAAGCAACATACAGTATGAAGAAAAAGACAAAGACGAAAAAAGATATGACCAAGACGGTTTCGAAACAGTGTCCTACAGGAAAAGCCCAAAAGGTAAAAACACAATCACGGTGAAGGAGGCGCCAACCACACAAAATCCATAAATGGGTAAAACAACTACATTGCCTGTTAACTTACTGTTGACAAACTTAAATTGCAGTTACGCCGCAAGTCAACTAATTAACAAAACAATCCTGGAAAAAGAAATAGATATTGCAATAATAACCGAATCACATAAAAACACAATCAACTTAACAAAGTGGTTCTACAGTAAAACTTTTAGTGTAGTGCTACGTGTAGCACATACGCAGAGACCGACCAAATCGGGATCAGTAGACAACTATGTGTTCGTGGAATGGAACGATATGATTATCATAGCGTGCTATTTTTCACCGAACAGATCTGCTGAAGACTTAAAGCATGAGCTACAAGATATACAACAGATAGTCGAGAAATACCGCAGCAGGAAGTTGCTTCTCGTTGGTGATTTCAATGCCAGGTCGATCACATGGGGCGATACTCGAGATACGCCCAGGGGAGACATATTGGCAGACTTTGTAGCGGCAAACAGTCTAACACTGCTGAACCCTAATGGCATCCCAACATGGCAGCGAAACGAATCAAAATCGATACTCGACTTGGCGCTTGGAAACGATAAGCTAAACGAAACCCACATTACGTGCAATATTGACGACTCCGAAAACCTCAGTGATCATCACAATATATTTATTAAAATAAGAAATGTAAAAACAAAGCCAGAAACAACTGAACGTAGATGGAAAACTGCAAACGTAAACCCTGAAACGGCACAACAACAAATAAAGGAGATCCTGACAAAAATACCGAACATAACAGTGTCCAACCTAGCGACGATTACGACAAAAATCTGTAACAAAATATACGGACCGAGGCGCAGACAAAAGAAAAGACAATGCGAGTTGTACTGGTGGAACAGAGAAATTGCGGGTCATAGAGATGACTGCATTCAAAGTAGAAGGAAACTCACCAGAGCTAGAGCGAGAAACCACGACATGACGCTAGAAGACATAAAAAGGCAGCATGAGGAAAATAAAAAATCCCTGAAAAAAGCTATTGCCAAAGCGAAACGCGATGCCTGGAACAAACTTATTAATGACCTGGACGAATACGAATGGGGGGACGCCTACAAAATAGCGTGCAAGCGCTTAAGAGCACTACCCAAACTAAAAATTACCCAAACAACTGCCGAAAAGACCATCAGAGAGCTGTTTCCCGAAGCACTTAAAGTAACATGGAAAAAAATACCTAAGAAAGAAGTTAAAACATCGTACTTACCTGTCCAAATCGAAGAAATCCATGCCATCGGAGATGCGCTGAGCAAGAACCGGGCGCCGGGTCTAGATGGAGTTCCAGGGGAGGTGGTGAGATGGATGCTGAAGGCAGCTCCAGCACTCTTCCAGAGTTTCTTCGACCGGCTGCTATCGAAAGGTAATTTTCCTAAGGCATGGCGAGGGGCGCGTTTAGTCCTCCTGGAAAAACCAAAGAAACATGAGACGGATATCACGAAATACAGACCCATATGCCTCATAAGCTCCTGGGCTAAAGCGTATGAAATACTCATACGAAACCGTATGATGAAGATAATCGAACCGGACAAACTTGGAGCGCATCAATACGGTTTTCGAAAGGGACGCTCTACAACGGATGCAATCGAAAGAGTAATAAAGGTGACTGAGGAATGCGATATGATGCGTCAAGGGAAACGCCGATTCTGTGTCCTAGTGACCATAGATGTCCAAAACGCCTTCAACTCTATCAGATGGGATAAGATCATAGAAGCTATGCGCAAGAAGAACTTTCCCGCCTACTTGATAGTATGAGTTATGAGATACCTGAGTGGGAGGAGCATCACCTATGGGGGAGTGGTCTACATTGTGTGGTGTGGAGTCCCACAAGGCGCGGTGCTGGCATCCTTATTATGGATTATATCGTATGACGACATATTCGACATACCAGCAAAACCAAACTCACACAAAATTGCGTACGCAGACGACCTAGGCGTTGTTGTACAGGGATGGACGGCTGAGGAACTGAGAAGGGATATAGAAGAAACTCTCCAGGACATCGTGAGATGGTTTGAAAAAAAAGGGACTAAAAATAGCATACGAAAAAACAGAAGCTGTGATTACCAGGGGGAGAAACACCCTGTTCGAGCTAGAATTTAACTTCGGTGGTCACGTGATAAAAACCCAACAATCGCTGAAGTACCTCGGGGTTATGCTGGACCGTAACCTGCGTTTCACTAGTCACATACTCTACGCGGTACAAAAAACAGAAAAGGCAGTAATGGCCCTGAAAAGGTTCATGCCACGCACCGAAGGTCCCAAAACAAAAAAAATGGAAAATTCTAGCAACGACAGCGGAAGCCATACTCCTATATGGATGCACAACCTGGTCAGGCGCCCTGAAATATAAAAAATATAAAGATCTCTTACTCAAACAACAGAGACGTATGAACATAGCCATTACCTGCGCATACAGAACAGTGTCAGTAACGGCGGTTGGGGTAGTGGCCGCAGTAATCCCAATACACCTCCGAATTGAAGAGAGAAAAGAGATACGTAAAGGGATCAAAAAGACGGACGCGCGAACGCACACACTACAAAAACGGCAGCATGAATGGGACGAAGAAACCCAGAAGGGCCAATGGACCAAACGTCTCATACAAAGGCTGGATGTATGGCACACACGTAAGCATGGACAACTACACTACCATCTTACCCAATTTCTTACAGGCCACGGAGCCTTCGGCGACTATCTGCACAAAATAAAAAAGAGACCAAGCAACCAGTGTCTGCTATGCATGGAGAATGATAGCCCGGAGCACGCCGTGTTCAGCTGCGAGGGAACGGAGGAGGTGAGGAACCGAACAGAGGACAAACTCAACACGACGCTAAGCCCAGAAAACATCGTTGGACGCATGCTAGACTCAGACGACAGCTGGAATGCCATATCCAGTCTAATCTCCATAGTCATGAGGAGAAGAGAAACAGCAGAGAGGGGAAATAATCAGGAGTAGTTTTTTCTCCGTGCGCATCTGATGAATAAAACCCGCGAGGGTGTTCCAGGTGCGCTTGAAGGAGGAGGAAATGGGGGAGGAGTTTTAGTGGGTATGAGTGCCATGGAGAACTGAGTCCCACACTCCCGTTGAACATCTAAGCGCCATCAGTAGGCCGGGGTGCATAACAGCATTTCTCCTTCCTCAGCGCGTTGCGTTGCGTTGCGTTGCGTTGGGTTGGGTTGGGTTGGGAAAGGGTAGCTGGACAAGGAGACTGATAGTGGATTTAAGGGGGTGGATTTCCAGGAAGAAGGGCGGACTGGATTGCTATGTCACGCAGTTTTTGACGGGCCATGGAAATTTTTGAAGGTACCTAAAGGAATATAAGAAGGTTGAGAGCGGAAACTGCCCAGTATGCGGAGTCGAAGAATTCGCCGAGCATGTTGTTTTGGAATGCCCGCCATGGGAGAGAACAGATTTAGCGACGAATGGAGGAGAGCAGATATCGGCGGACAACGTTGTCGAGGAGATGTTGGCGAGTGAGGAAGACTGGGACAGGATAGCTACAACGATAAGGACAATCACGATGCGTAAAGAATCGGAAGACGGATGAGCACGCAATAGGAAAGATGGTGGAGAGCGAAGAGGGATGAACGACTTAAATAGGAAGGATGATTAGGTGAGCAGATAGTGTGACAAAAGAACAAATGGGCGAACACTCCGAAGTAATGCGCAAGTGGTTACGGAGTGGTCGAGGATCTTCCGAGGAGGGGGTTTAGCTGGTAGGGTGCCCTGCTAATTGCGTTGCGTTGCGTTGCGTTGCGTTGGGTTGGGTTGGGTTGGAAAAGGGTAGCTGGACAAGGAGACTGATAGTGGATTTAAGGGGGTGGATTTCCAGGAAGAAGGGCGGACTGGATTGCTATGTCACGCAGTTTTTGACGGGCCATGGAAATTTTAGAAAGTACCTAAAGGAATATAAGAAGATTGAGAGCGGAAACTGGATTGGCTTGGATTGGCTTTGATTGGCTTGGCTTGGCTTGGCTTGGCTTGCGTTGCGTTGCGTTGCGTTGCGTTGCGTTGCGTTGCGTTGCGTTGCGTTGGGTTGGGTTGGGTTGGGTTGGGTTGGGTTGGGTTGGGTTGGGTTGGGTTGGGTTGGGTTGGGTTGGGTTGGGTTGGGTTGGGTTGGGTTGGGTTGGGTTGGGTTGGGTTGGGTTGGGTTGGGTTGGGTTGGGTTGGGTTGGGCTGGGTTGGGCTGGGTTGGGTTGGGTTGGGTTGGTTTGGTTTGGGTTGGGTTGGGTTGGGTTGGGTTGGGTTGGGTTGGGTTGGGTTGGGTTGGGTTGGGTTGGGGAAGAAGGGCGGACTGGATTGCTATGTCACGCAGTTTTTGACGGGCCATGGAAATTTTTGAAGGTACCTAAAGGAATATAAGAAGGTTGAGAGCGGAAACTGCCCAGTATGCGGAGTCGAAGAATTCGCCGAGCATGTTGTTTTGGAATGCCCGCCATGGGAGAGAACAGATTTAGCGACGAATGGAGGAGAGCAGATATCGGCGGACAACGTTGTCGAGGAGATATTGGCGAGTGAGGAAGACTGGGACAGGATAGCTACAACGATAAGGACAATCACGATGCGTAAAGAATCGGAAGACGGATGAGCATGCAATAGGAAAGATGGTGGAGAGCGAAGAGGGATGAACGACTTAAATAGGAAGGATGATTAGGTGAGCAGATAGTGTGACAAAAGAACAAATGGGCGAACACTCCGAAGTAATGCGCAAGTGGTTACGGAGTGGTCGAGGATCTTCCGAGGAGGGGGTTTAGCTGGTAGGGTGCCCTGCTAATTGCGTTGCGTTGCGTTGCGTTGGGTTGGGTTGGGTTGGAAAAGGGTAGCTGGACAAGGAGACTGATAGTGGATTTAAGGGGGTGGATTTCCAGGAAGAAGGGCGGACTGGATTGCTATGTCACGCAGTTTTTGACGGGCCATGGAAATTTTAGAAAGTACCTAAAGGAATATAAGAAGATTGAGAGCGGAAACTGGATTGGCTTGGATTGGCTTTGATTGGCTTGGCTTGGCTTGGCTTGGCTTGGCTTGGCTTGGCTTGGCTTGGCTTGGCTTGGCTTGGCTTGGCTTGGCTTGGCTTGGCTTGCGTTGCGTTGCGTTGCGTTGCGTTGCGTTGCGTTGCGTTGCGTTGCGTTGCGTTGCGTTGCGTTGCGTTGCGTTGCGTTGCGTTGCGTTGCGTTGCGTTGCGTTGCGTTGCGTTGCGTTGCGTTGCGTTGCGTTGCGTTGCGTTGCGTTGCGTTGCGTTGGGTTGGGTTGGGTTGGGTTGGGTTGAGTTGGGTTGGGTTGGGTTGGGTTGGGCTGGGCTGGGTTGGGCTGGGTTGGGTTGGGTTGGGTTGGGTTGGGTTGGGTTGGGTTGGGTTGGGTTGGGTTGGGTTGGGTTGGGTTGGGTTGGGTTGGGTTGGGTTGGGTTGGGTTGGTGATCACGAGAGGCAGGAGAACGCTTAACAACATCAGCGTAAATTTCGGGGGGTTCATCGTGAGAAGCACCGAACAAGTGAAGTATCTGGGCGTCGTCTTGGACCGGAACCTGCGACTTACAGAACATGTAAAATACGCGACTGACAAAACAGAGAAATCAGTAAGTGCGTTGAAGCGCATAATGCCGCGGGTTAACGGCCCAAAAGCCAATAAACGACGAGTGATCGCCACCGCGGCGACTAGCATATTACAATATGGTTTCGCGGCCTGGGCCGACGTACTAAAGTACAAGAAGTACACAAGAACGCTCCTTGCAGTACAAAGAAGGTTGAACATCCTAACCACTTCAGCCTACAGGACGACGACAACAGCGACACTGACAGCAATCGCGGGAACGATCCCCATTGACCTACTGATCCAGGAGAGACAGCGAAGATGGGAGGCAAAGAAGACTGGAGAGCAAACAACAAAAAATGAAGAACGCCGAAAGACGCTGGAAAAATGGCAAAACAGATGGGTAGAAGAAAGGACTACGGCACAGTGGACAAAACAACTGATTCCTGACGTCCGAAAATGGACGCAAAGAAAATACGGAATGACAAACTACCACCTAACTCAATTCCTTACAGGTCATGGGTCCTTCGCAAATTACCTACTGAGGATAAAGAAAACTCACAGCGATATATGTAAAGAGTGTCATCTTCAGGACTCACCCCGCCATGCCGTCTTCGAGTGCCAGTCCATCCTGCATAAAAAGCGTCAGCTTGAAGAGAAACTAGTAAACGCAGAGCTAACACCGGAAAACATTACCGATCTGATGATAGAAAGTCAAGAAAGCTGGGCAATAATTTCCGAGTACATCACGGACATTATGTCGCGGAGGGAAAAGAACGAATAGACACAAAGACAGAAGACATGCACATGAGAACATTTTCCCCCGCGACTGATGGTCAAAGCCCGGGTAGGGCATTTCCGGCGCGGCGTGGAGTTATGAGGAGGGGGGTTTAGCTGGTAGGCTGTTCCGCTGAGCGGACAGAATCCGCAGACCCCACCGGAGAAACCGGTGGACATCTTTTGAAGATTCCCCACTCCTCCCAAAAAAAAAAAGGTTGGGTTGGGTTGGGTTGGGTTGGGTTGGGTTGGGAAAGGGTAGCTGGACAAGGAGACTGATAGTGGATTTAAGGGGGTGGATTTCCAGGAAGAAGGGCGGACTGGATTGCTATGTCACGCAGTTTTTGACGGGCCATGGACATTTTAGAAAGTACCTAAAGGAATATAAGAAGGTTGAGAGCGGAAACTGCCCAGTATGCGGAGTCGAAGAATCCGCCGAGCATGTTGTTTTGGAATGCCCGCGATGGGAGAGAACAGATTTAGCGACGAATGGAGGAGAGCAGATATCGGCGGACAACGTTGTCGAGGAGATGTTGGCGAGTGAGGAAGACTGGGACAGGATAACTACAACGATAAGGACAATCATGATGCGTAAAGAATCGGAAGACGGATGAGCACGCAATAGGAAAGATGGTGGAGAGCGAAGAGGGATGAACGACTTAAATAGGAAGGATGATTAGGTGAGCAGATAGTGTGACAAAAGAACAAATGGGCGAACACTCCGAAGTAATGCGCAAGTGGTTACGGAGTGGTCGAGGATCTTCCCGCGGAGGGGGTTTTAGCTGGTAGGGTGCCCTACTAATGCAGGCAGAATCCGCAGACCCCACCGGAGAGACCGGTGGACATCTTTTGAAGATTCCCCCCTCCTCTCAAAAAAAAGGTTGGGTTGGGTTGGGTTGGGTTGGGTTGGGTTGGGTGTTATACTTCTACATATAAAAAGGAGTAAGACGAGTGTTTTGCAACAACAACAATGTTTTGTTGGGTGAAATATATACATGCTTCAACGAACAAACAGTTTTGTGACCCAAAAGTATACGTACGTACAGACCCCACGGAGAGACCGGTGGACATCTTTTGAAGATTCCCCCCTCCTCTCAAAAAAAGGTTGGGTTGGGTTGGGTTGGGTTGGGTTGGGTTGGGTTGGGTTAGGTTGGGTTAGGTTGGCTTGGGTTGGGTTGGGTTGGGTTGGGTTGAGAAAGGGTAGCTGGACAAGGAGACTGATAGTGGATTTAAGGGGGTGGATTTCCAGGAAGAAGGGCGGACTGGATTACCATGTCACGCAGTTTTTGACGGGCCATGGAAATTTTAGAAAGTACCTCAAGGAATATAAGAAGGTTGAGAGCGGAAACTGCCCAGTATGCGGAGTCGAAGAATCCGCCGAGCATGTTGTTTTGGAATGCCCGCGATGGGAGAGAACAGATTTAGCGACGAATGGAGGAGAGCAGATATCGGCGGACAACGTTGTCGAGGAGATGTTGGCGAGTGAGGAAGACTGGGACAGGATAGCTACAACGATAAGGACAATCATGATGCGTAAAGAATCGGAAGACGGATGAGCGCGCAATAGGAAAGATGGTGCAGAGCGAAGAGGGATGAACGACTTAAATAGGAAGGATGATTAGGTGAGCAGATAGTGTGACAAAAGAACAAATGGGCAAACACTCCGAAGTAATGCGCAAGTGGTTACGGAGTGGTCGAGGATCTTCCCGAGGAGGGGGGTTTAGCTGGTAGGGTGCCCTGCTAATGCAGGCAGAATCCGCAGACCCCATCGGAGAGACCGGTGGACATCTTTTGAAGATTCCCCCCTCCTCTCAAAAAAAAAGGTTGGGTTGGGTTGGGTGTTATTCTTCTACATATAAAAAGGAGTAAGACGTTTGTTTTGCAACAACAACAATATTTTGTTACATGCTTATATATATATATAATATTATATATTATATACATGCTTCAACGAACAAACAGTTTTGTGACCCAAAAGTATACGTACGTACAGACCCCAACGGAGAGACCGGTGGACATCTTTTGAAGATTCCCCCCTCCTCTCAAAAAAAAAGGTTGGGTTGGGTTGGGTTGGGTTAGGTTGGGTTAGGTTGGCTTGGGTTGGGTTGGCTTGGGTTGGCTTGGATTGGCTTGGATTGGCTTGGATTGGCTTGGATTGGCTTGGATTGGCTTGGCTTGGCTTGGCTTGGATTGGATTGGCTTGGATTGGCTTGGATTGGCTTGGCTTGGCTTGGCTTGCGTTGCGTTGCGTTGCGTTGCGTTGCGTTGCGTTGCGTTGCGTTGCGTCGCGTCGCGTCGCGTCGCGTCGCGTCGCGTCGCGTCGCGTCGCGTCGCGTTGCGTTGGGTTGGGTTGGGTTGGGTTGGTTTGGGTTGGGTTGGGTTGGGTTGGGTTGGGTTGGGTTGGGTTGGGTTGGGTTGGGTTGGGTTGGGTTGGGTTGGGTTGGGTTGGGTTGGGTTGGGTTGGGTTGGGTTGGGTTGGGTTGGGTTGGGTTGGGTTGGGTTGGGTTCGGTTGGGTTGGGTTGGGTTGGGAAAGGGTAGCTGAACAAGGAGACTGATAGTGGATTTAAGGGGGTGGATTTCCAGGAAGAAGGGCGGACTGGATTACTATGTCACGCAGTTTTTGACGGGCCATGGAAATTTTAGAAAGTACCTCAAGGAATATAAGAAGGTTGAGAGCGGAAACTGCCCAGTATGCGGAGTCGAAGAATCCGCCGAGCATGTTGTTTTGGAATGCCCGCGATGGGAGAGAACAGATTTAGCGACGAATCGAGGAGAGCAGATATCGGCGGACAACGTTGTCGAGGAGATGTTGGCGAGTGAGGAAGACTGGGACAGGATAGCTACAACGATAAGGACAATCAGGATGCGCAAAGAATCGGAAGACGGATGAGCGCGCAATAGGAAAGATGGTGCAGAGCGAAGAGGGATGAACGACTTAAATAGGAAGGATGATTAGGTGAGCAGATAGTGTGACAAAAGAACAAATGGGCGAACACTCCGAAGTAATGCGCAAGTGGTTACGGAGTGGTCGAGGATCTTCCCGAGGAGGAGGGTTTAGCTGGTAGGGTGCCCTGCTAATGCAGGCAGAATCCGCAGACCCCACCGGAGAGACCGGTGGACATCTTTTGAAGATTCCCCCTCCTTTCAAAAAAAAAGGTTGGGTTGGGTTGGGTTGGGTGTTATTCTTCTACATATAAAAAAGGGAGTAAGACGTTTGTTTTGCAACAACAACAATATTTTGTTGGGTGAAATATATACATGCTTCAACGAACAAACAGTTTTGTGACCCAAAAGTATACGTACGTACAGACCCCACCGGAGAGACCGGTGGACATCTTTTAAAGATTCCCCCCTCCTCTCCAAAAAAAAGGTTGTGTTGGGTCGGGTTGGGTTGGGTTGGGTTGGGTTGGGAAAGGGTAGCTGGACAAGGAGACTGATAGTGGATTTAAGGGGGTGGATTTCCAGGAAGAAGGGCGGACTGGATTACTATGTCACGCAGTTTTTGACGGGCCATGGAAATTTTAGAAAGTACCTAGAGGAATATAAGAAGATTGAGAGCGGAAACTGCCCAGTATGCGGAGTCGAAGAATCCGCCGAGCATGTTGTTTTGGAATGCCCGCGATGGGAGAGAACAGATTTAGCGACGAATGGAGGAGAGCAGATATCGGCGGACAACGTTGTCGAGGAGATGTTGGCGAGTGAGGAAGACTGGGACAGGATAGCTACAACGATAAGGACAATCACGATGCGTAAAAAATCGGAAGACGGATGAGCACGCAATAGGAAAGATGGTGGAGAGCGAAGAGGGATGAACGACTTAAATAGGAAGGATGATTAGGTGAGCAGATAGTGTGACAAAAGAACAAATGGACGAACACTCCGAAGTAATGCGCAAGTGGTTACGAAGTGGTCGAGGATCTTCCGAGGAGGGGCGTTTAGCTGGTATGGTGCCCTGCTAATGCAGGCAGAATCCGCAGACCCCACCGGAGAGACCGGTGGACATCTTTTGAAGATTCCCCCCTCCTCTCAAAAAAAAAGGTTGGGTTGGGTTGGGTGTTATTCTTCTACATATAAAAAGGAGTAAGACGTTTGTTTTGCAACAACAGCAATATTTTGTTGGGTGAAATATATACATGCTTCAACGAACAAACAGTTTTGTGAGCCAAAAGTATACGTACGTACAGACCCCACCGGAGAGACCGGTGGACATCTTTTGAAGATTCCCCCCTCCTCTCCAAAAAAAGGTTGGGTTGGGTTGGGTTGGGTTGGGTTGGGTTGGGTTGGGTTGGATTGGATTGGGTTGGGTTGGGTTGGATTGGATTGGATTGGATTGGATTGGATTGGATTGGATTGGATTGGATTGGATTGGATTGGATTGGGTTGGGTTGGGTTGGGTTGGGTTGGGTTGGGTTGGGTTGGGTGTTATTCTTCTACATATAAAAAGGAGTAAGACGTTTGGTTTGCAACAACAATATTTTGTTGGGTGAAATATATACATGCTTCAACAAACAACCAGTTTCTTGACCCAAAAGTATACGTACGTATCGCTTGAAACAGACGTAATTCCTTCCAAGCAGTTTCTTCATACTGAAAACAAGAAAGCGTAATATTTGGAACATCAAGAAAATCATATTCTTACTCAGACAGAAGGTGTTATCTACGTATTTGTACTGGCACTTTTGCTTAAGGGTGTAAGGAGGAACTGATGGCAGCTCCAGAAACTCTTGCATCCGAGTGCTGACAATCTTTTTTACATCACTTTGAAAAATTTGTCGTAATCGATCAAGAAATATCTATGTTGTCGAGGTTGAAAGTTCTATTTTACAGGTTTCAGTTAAAATATTGCATTTTCCATAAAAATGAACATATCAAAATAAAAACAAATGTCAGTATATTGCTAATTAAATTGGCTTTAAAGCCAAAAAAACGTGACCAAAACGTAATTGTACCTGACCGAGGTCCAAACTTAGACCACATAAGCATCGTGTCCATTACACAGATCAAAAGAGTTAAGAAAATTAGAAATATAAAAATATTTATTTTAGAAATTCTATTTGTTACCATGAACTTATGAGAATGTTATAATTTGCTAAAAGAATTTTCAAGTGGGCAATTTTTTGCATTGATTATGTACAGATGTATTCATACTTAATGTATTACAGCATACCTGTAACCATAATAAACACCCAATCAATGTAAGGTATTCGTTGTCGTGAGGTTTTCGTGAACCGCAATAAACTGACATGTTCTTCGGGTTTCGTTTCCACTAAAATAACGTTTTCACTTTCCGACTAGTCCCTAGAAGGAAAGTATTGTAATCGACGAAAAAATAAATTTCGGGATTTCAGTTAAAATACGCGTTTTGGGGTCCCCTGAATCGATTGCAATGATTTCTGGAAAATGTATGTATGTATGTATGTATGTATGTATGTATGTATGTATGTATGTATGTATGTATGTATGTATGTATGTATGTATGTATGTATGTATTGTAACGATAGTGCCTTGCTTAAGCGAGGACTGACGTCGCCGCGGCGCGGGAATATTCGAGAAGAAACAAGAGTAAACGCGAGTGCGACTCCCCGATATAGAATATTCCGGCGGACTCGGGAAGGCGTGCGGCGTGGTGGACTGACAGGCGCGCGGGCTGGTCCGGCCTATGTTCGCGAAGAATCTAGAAAGGCCAGGAATTATCACGAAGGTCGAGGCGCGGACTATAAAAGCGCGTAACGGACGCCGCGATAGTTAGTTCTTGTCTGGAAGCGCTACGAGTGAATACCAAGAGATCCACATAGCGACCGTGTGCAAATAAATAAGTGCTGTATTTACATAAATAGAGTTATTATAGTTATAAATAGAGTTGTGATTTTTAGTAGTGTTTAAAATAAATAAACTCTACACACACTGGACGTTTTCTTCGAACCCAAAACGTAACAACTGGTGTCAGAAGTCGGATTGAAGAAAATATAAGTGACAAGTGCGTGTAGTGATCATGGCCACCTTGGACAATTTAAAGGTGAAGGATTTGCGACAGGAGTTGGAGGATCGTGATCTGGACACGTCTGGAAAAAAGGAAGATCTTAAGAAAAGGCTATCAGAATATCTAATATCGATAGGCAAAGATCCAGACACGTACGTATTCGAGAGTCTCGAAACGAAGCTTCTCGAAATAAAGCTTCAAGAAAATTCGCAAATTCTTGAAACGAAGATGCAAGAAAATTCTAGAAACATCGAAACCAAGCTTCTAGAAAATTCGCAAATTCTTGAAACGAAGATGCAAGAAAATTCTCAAAACCTCGAGAACCTCAAAGCCGGATTGCAAGAAAAGCTTCTGGAAAACTGTCAAAACATCGAGAGACTGCAAGAGAAGCTTCTAGAAAGTTCGCACAATCTCGAAATCAGACTACATGAGAAACTTCTTGAAAATGCTCGAAACCTTGAAAACAGACAAGAGATGTTTGAAACCCGATTACACCAGGAACTTCTAGAACATAAAGGAAACCTTGAAGAGAAGGTTCTAGAAAATTCTCGAAGCCTCGAATTCAAACAAGAGATGCTGGAAACCAGACTGATAGAAAATTCTACAACTATTAATAACAAGATGAGAAGTCTGGAAGAGCAGCTACAACAAAATCTGAAGATTGTGGACAATAAAATAAAAGAAATTGATGAAAAAGCAGATAAAGACGACATACTGAATGCGAAAAAGTTCCAAGTATCTGCGACGGATTCCGTGATAAAGGAGGTCAAGTCCTGCATTAAACCACCAACCTTTGATGGGACCACATCATGGGATAACTACAAGAAACAATTTGAGGCAGCTGCTAGGGCTAATGGATGGACAACGCAGGAGAAAGCTATTTCTCTAACTATGGCGTTGCGCGGCAATGCGGTGGACATTCTTCAGACTTTGCCCGAATCCGAGTTGAACGATTTCGAAAACTTAGTGAAGGCAGTCGAGGTGAGGTACGGCCACGCTCATCTCGAACAAGTATTTCAACTCCAGCTGAAGAATAGAATCCAAAAATCGTCAGAAACCCTACAAGAATTTCAATCAGACATTGCCCGCCTGGTCAGGTATGCCTACCCGAATGCCCCGGAAACCCTTTTGGAAACTCTTGGGATCCATGCCTTTGTGGATGGCATAAGATATGTGCAAGTACAGCAGGCACTCAGAATGGCACGACCCAGGACGATCGTCGATGCATTGACCCATGCCTTAGAAGTGGAGGTAGCCAAAGAAACATCCAGGGGACATGCACGACTTCGGGGTGTCGAGCTGGAGGAAAATGGGAGAAGGTCCCTGCGCTGCTGGCACTGTGGTGAATTAGGCCATACCAGGAACAAGTGCAAGAAGTTTCTGGAGAGCATGGCCAAAATGAAGCAGGAAAACTAAAAAGGGTCGATGCGAAGGGGCAACCATCGACTCGTGCCAAACACGCCCCACTGAGAGTTAAGGTGGCGACATTGCAGCATTCGTTGACAAGCCTATTCGTCGATGGAAAGATCAACGGACGACCGGGCTCATTACTGCTGGATACTGGCGCTACCAAAACCATTGTAAGACCGGATGTCATAAATCCTAAGCGGATAAAGTCCTCCAAGTGGAAGTTGAGGACGGCAACAGGAGAAAGAGCGACAGTCCTAGGAGAAACCCGAGCCACTATCGAGATAGGAAATTCTTCATTGGAGCACGATGTGCTGGTTGCTGACATCGAAGATGAAGTGATTCTCGGTATGGATGCGATGAATTCCTACGGCTTCCAGCTGGACCTGAAACAGGGCCTTTTGAGGATTGGTTTGGAAGAACATGTCCTGTATCAAAGGGGAGACATCCGAGCCAGAGTGCTTCTCAAGGATGACATAGTTCTTGCGGCAAGAAGTAAAGCTGTTGCAACGGCCACTTGGGATAAGAACATCACACAAACCAAGGTAGTACTCATGGAGCCAGCGTACCGGCACGGGAGGCTGGAAAAAGGCATCGTAGTAGGCAAGGCTTTGGTAGCGACAGATGGTAATGTACCAGTACGCCTTATGAACCTGAACGACTACGCAGTATCCCTGAAGAGAGGAGTTGTAGTAGGATACTGTTCAGCTATCTCCGCCGTCGTCCGTAACACCGAGGCGTGTGAGGTTGCTCCTTCCCAAGCACCCAAAAGTATGCCAGACTTGCTACCGCCAATCAGCAAGTCTCTGTCAAGTCACCAACGACAGAAAGTTTACAATCTGCTTCAACAATACCGGGACATTTTTCAAATTAATGGAGACCCAAACGGACGTACTGCGATAGTAAAGCACAGAATTGGCACTGGTGATTCCAGACCCATCAGACAAGCAGCACGAAGATTACCGCTGGCTAAACGCGAGGAAGTCGAACAAATAATTCAGGACATGAAGAACGAAGGAGTGATTAAACCTTCCAACAGTCCATGGGCGTCGCCGGTGGTGCTTGTTAAGAAGAAAGACGGCTCCACTAGATTCTGTGTAGATTACAGACAACTGAACAACGTCACCAAAAAGGACAGCTACCCACTGCCTAGAATAGACGACACTTTGGATACTCTGGCAGGATCGGAATTGTTCTCCACACTAGATCTCAAGAGTGGATATTGGCAGGTCGAACTGCAAGACGAGGATAGGGAAAAGACCGCATTCACCGTAGGGTCGGGTCTTTGGGAGTTTACCGTGATGCCCTTTGGTCTTTGCAACGCCCCTGCCACGTTTGAGCGACTTATGGAGAATGTCTTACGTGGCATGTCCTGGGAAACCTGCCTAGTCTATTTGGACGACATAATAGTTGTCGGTAAGACATTCGAAGACCATTTGAAAAACTTGGAGAACGTTTTCCGAAGACTTAGAGCTGCCAACTTAAAGTTGAGTCCAAAAAAATGTCACATACTCCAAGAAAAAGTAAACTACCTTGGCCATGTTGTCTCAAAAGATGGAGTCGCTGTTGATCCTGTTAAAATTAAGGCGATTAGAGACTGGCCTGTGCCTAGAGATAAACATGAGATAAGGAGTTTTCTTGGACTTTGCACCTACTACAGACGATACGTACCAGGATTTGCCGATATAGCCAAACCCCTGACTAAACTTACAGAAGATGCCCGACAATTCTGCTGGGATGAAGAATGTCAGCTATCATTCGAGCATTTGAAGCAACGTCTTATCAGTGCACCAATATTGTGTTACCCGTTGCCCGAAGGCAAGTTCATCTTGGATACCGATGCCAGTAATGTTGGATTGGGAGGCGTCCTATCACAGCTTCAGGACGGCGAAGAGAAGGTCATCGGGTACTTTAGTAAAGTTCTTTCTAAGCCCGAAAGGAATTACTGTGTCACAAGAAAAGAATTACTGGCAGTCGTTAAATCTGTGGAACACTTTTACAAATACCTTTACGGCAGGAAGTTCTTACTAAGAACGGACCACGCTGCGCTTAGATGGCTGCTTCAGTTTAGAAATCCAGAGGGGCAAGTAGCCAGGTGGATAGAAAGGCTGCAACAATACGACTTTGACATTGAGCACAGGGCAGGAAGGATTCACTGGAATGCCGACGTACTTTCTCGAAGACCTTGTCGAGTGGATTGCGAACACTGTTGCCGAGTAGAGAGAAAGTGCGCCGTTGTAGATAGAACCACTGCCGTGGATGAAGATTGGTCAACAGAACGATTGATTGCTGACCAGAAAAACGACCCCGATCTAAGACTTCTGTTTGATTGGAAGGAAAATGGACAGCGACCGAACTGGCAGGAAGTGGCTCCCGGTTCTTCAGCGCTAAAATCTTATTGGGCCCAGTGGGACTCGATTACAATGGAGGACGGACTATTAAAGAGAAAAATAGAAAATGATGATGGTACAACTTACGCGTTACAACTATTGGTACCAAAGAATAGGATCCCACAGGTGCTGTCGCATATCCACGATGATACATCCGGAGGACATTTTGGTATCCGAAAAACCGTCGAGAAGATAAAAGAGCGGTTTTACTGGTCGGGTTACCAGGACAATGTCAAGGAGTGGTGCCGGAAATGTAAAGTTTGCGCCGAAAGTAAAGGACCCCAGAAGAAGCCACGAGCACCGATGAGGCCATACAACGTTGGTAGTCCTTTTGAACGAATAGCCATCGATGTCGCAGGCCCCTTCCCCGAGACCGACAACGGCAATAAATACATCGTGGTAGTGATGGACTACTTCAGTAAATGGACCGAAGCGTATGCCCTTCCTGACCAAACAGCAGCCTCAATCGCAGACGTCCTCGTGAAAGAGCTGATTTGCCGCTTTGGTGTCCCACTGCAGATCCACTCAGACCAGGGCAGGAATTTCGAGAGTGAACTTTTTACTAAGGTGTGCGAGTCCTTGGGAATACAGAAGACCAGGACTACCCCGTTACACCCCCAGTCGGATGGCATGGTGGAAAGGATGAACAGAACCATGGGAAAATACCTTTCCAAGGTGGTTGCCGATCATCAGAGAGACTGGGACAACCACATCCACCTGTTTTTGCTAGCTAACAGGTCAGCTGTACAGGAAAGCACTGGTCGAAGTCCAGCCAGCATTTTATTTGGCAGGGAACTCAGGCTGCCCTGTGACCTGAAGTTTGGATCAAAACCTGGAAATGATGTTGCGGGTGAGGACTATGTGACCGACCTCAAGAGGAAAATGGATGATATCCACCAGCACGTGAGGCAGAACCTTCAGGATGCGAGCGAACGGATGAAAGACCGATACGACGTAAGGGGCAAGCAGGGAGGTTATCAACAAGGAGACCTGGTGTGGCTGTACAATCCTCGGCGCAGAAAAGGATTTTCGCCCAAACTCCAACGAAACTGGGAAGGTCCTTTTGAAATCGTTAAGCGGATAAACGACGTGGTGTACCGGATTAAGAAGCTTCCCTCAGGAAAACCAATGGTTGTCCACTTCAATCGTCTGGCACCGTATGAGGGCACCAACGTTGACGAAGAACGCGTGAACCAGATAGGTAAAGGAGACGAACTAGAGAAGTTCCTTGCTGAGTTCTCAACTGGCCGCAAGGTGCGGTATGGTGTCACGAAGGAAGAACGTCGTGACCTCTTTGCGATGCCGGATGATTACTCGTTGGCCCATTGCGTAGGATGCGATCTGCTTATGCGAAAAGGAATAGCCACGGTTTTTCGAAGGAAATTTGGGCAGATTCAAAAACTAAAGGAGCAACAGCCGGAGATCGGAAAAGCCCTTGAGTTGGAAACGAACAAGAGGCACATTTATTATTTGGTGACCAAGAATTCCTCGTTTGCCAAGCCAACTTACAACTCGATGTGGGCATCACTTCTGGATCTGAAACGCCGTATGTTGTTAAATGGTGAAAATAAACTGGCCATACCAAAGCTGGGATGCGGACTGGACGGGCTGGACTGGAGGGTAGTAAGGAACATGCTGGAGACCATCTTCAGGGACACCTCTATCCAGATCGTCGTCTGTTGTTTTAATCTGCGACCCCGTTTGCCAACTGAGAAAAGTGTCCAGTGCTATTTTTACAGTACGGGCACCTGCACAAAAGGACCTGACTGCCAGTACCTCCATGGGGATGCTGTTTCGGGGCGAAACAGTCTAAGAGGAGCGCAATGTAACGATAGTGCCTTGCTTAAGCGAGGACTGACGTCGCCGCGGCGCGGGAATATTCGAGAAGAAACAAGAGTAAACGCGAGTGCGACTCCCCGATATAGAATATTCCGGCGGACTCGGGAAGGCGTGCTGTGTGTGTCCGGTGGACTGACAGGCGCGCGGGCTGGTCCGGCCTATGTTCGCGAAGAATCTAGAAAGGCCAGGAATTATCACGAAGGTCGAGGCGCGGACTATAAAAGCGCGTAACGGACGCCGCGATAGTTAGTTATTGTCTGGAAGCGCTACGAGTGAATACCAAGAGATCCACATAGCGACCGTGTGCAAATAAATAAGTGCTGTATTTACATAAATAGAGTTATTATAGTTATAAATAGAGTTGTGATTTTTAGTAGTGTTTAAAATAAATAAACTCTACACACACTGGACGTTTTCTTCGAACCCAAAACGTAACAGTATGTATGTATGTGTGTATGTATGTCTGTGAACACGATAGCGTCCAAACGAAACAAGGGATCGGCCTGAAATTTGGTATACATATTTAGAGATACCGGGGGACGAACTGGATTGCTTTTGGTGACAATCTGACAACCGGAAGTGGCAAATGTTACAAGCGTCTTCTAAGGGATTTATCCAATTTTGGCCAAACTAATATCAGCTCACCATCCAGTGACTTTAAATGTGTATACTAATTTACAGATCAATGGGATGAACGGTTTAGGCGGTATAAGGGTTTCTAGAAGCAGTTTGACAGAATTCACAGCCTTCGTGGTTGTATTGCAAATTATCAGATTTTGACAAACGTCACTGCCACTGACATTACATGACATTAAATGTCAGTATGACAAATGTAACTCTGTCACTGAAACTGACGTTAGTTAGCGCCCACAGATGGCTCTGGCTTTACTAAATTAAATAATTGCAAAAGTATTTAGGCACTTTATTGTGCCAACGATTTAGTCGGAAAGTAGGGTGAGGGCCACCCCAGATATTTTTTTTTACTTTCCGACTAGTACTCTAGAAGGAAAGTATTGTAATCGACGGAAAAAAATTCGGGATTTTAGTGGTAATACGGGTTTTGGGGTCCCCTGAATCAATTGCAATGATTTCTGGAAAATGTATGTATGTGTGTATGTACATATGTATGTATGTGGGTATATGTATGTCTGTGAACACGATTGCGCCCAAACGGAACAACGGATCGGGCTGAAATTTGGTATACATATTTAGAATTACCGGGGGACGAACTGGATTGTTTTTGGTCATAGTCTTACAACCGGAAGTGGCAAATGTTACATGGGTCTTCTGAGGAATTTATCCGATTGAGACCAAACTCATACCAACTCATCCTCCAGTGTCTTTAAATATGAACACAAATTTTCTGATCAGTAGCATGAACGGTTTAGGAGCTATTAGCTTTTATAGAAGTAGTTTGACATAATTCACAGCTTTCGTCGCTGTGTTGCGAATTGTCAGATTTTGGCAAACGTCAGTGCCACTGATATGCCTTGACGTTAAATGGCAGTACGCCAAATGTCATAGAAACTGACGTTAGGTATTGTACAGAGTGGCTCTGGCTTCATTCACAAAATTAAATAAGTCCAAACGTGTATAGTTATTGTGCCAATCATATAGTCGGAAAGTTCGGTGAGGGCCACCCCAGATATTTTGGTTTGAAGCCTTGGGCGTGACAAAGCAAACTTATTTTTTTAAGGAATACCAGTGTGGCTGTGGCTTTGCAAAGTTGAATAATTGCAAATGTGTTCACATAAATTTAAGAAAATCATGATACACTATACTTTTTACTTTCCGACTAGTACCCTAGAAGGAAAGTATTGTTTTGAGGTCTCCTGAATCGATTGCGATGATTTCTGGAAAATGTATGTATGTATGTATGTATGTATGTATGTATGTATGTATGTATGTATGTATGTATGTATGTATGTATGTATGTATGTATGTATGTATGTATGTATGTATGTATGTATGTATGTATGTATGTATGTATGTATGTATGTATGTATGTATGTATGTATGTATGTATGTATGTATGTATGTATGTATGTATGTATGTATGTATGTATGTATGTATGTATGTATGTATGTATGTATGTATGTATGTATGTATGTATGTATGTATGTATGTATGTATGTATGTATGTATGTATGTATGTATGTATGTATGTATGTATGTATGTATGTATGTATGTATGTATGTATGTATGTATGTATGTATGTATGTATGTATGTATGTATGTATGTATGTATGTATGTATGTATGTATGTATGTATGTATGTATGTATGTATGTATGTATGTATGTATGTATGTATGTATGTATGTATGTATGTATGTATGTATGTATGTATGTATGTATGTATGTATGTATGTATGTATGTATGTATGTATGTATGTATGTATGTATGTATGTATGTATGTATGTATGTATGTATGTATGTATGTATGTATGTATGTATGTATGTATGTATGTATGTATGTATGTATGTATGTATGTATGTATGTATGTATGTATGTATGTATGTATGTATGTATGTATGTATGTATGTATGTATGTATGTATGTATGTATGTATGTATGTATGTATGTATGTATGTATGTATGTATGTATGTATGTATGTATGTATGTATGTATGTATGTATGTATGTATGTATGTATGTATGTATGTATGTATGTATGTATGTATGTATGTATGTATGTATGTATGTATGTATGTATGTATGTATGTATGTATGTATGTATGTATGTATGTATGTATGTATGTATGTATGTATGTATGTATGTATGTATGTATGTATGTATGTATGTATGTATGTATGTATGTATGTATGTATGTATGTATGTATGTATGTATGTATGTATGTATGTATGTATGTATGTATGTATGTATGTATGTATGTATGTATGTATGTATGTATGTATGTATGTATGTATGTATGTATGTATGTATGTATGTATGTATGTATGTATGTATGTATGTATGTATGTATGTATGTATGTATGTATGTATGTATGTATGTATGTATGTATGTATGTATGTATGTATGTATGTATGTATGTATGTATGTATGTATGTATGTATGTATGTATGTATGTATGTATGTATGTATGTATGTATGTATGTATGTATGTATGTATGTATGTATGTATGTATGTATGTATGTATGTATGTATGTATGTATGTATGTATGTATGTATGTATGTATGTATGTATGTATGTATGTATGTATGTATGTATGTATGTATGTATGTATGTATGTATGTATGTATGTATGTATGTATGTATGTATGTATGTATGTATGTATGTATGTATGTATGTATGTATGTATGTATGTATGTATGTATGTATGTATGTATGTATGTATGTATGTATGTATGTATGTGTGTATGTATGTCCGTGAACACGATTGCGCCCAAACGCAACAAAGGATCGGGCTGGCGGGGGACGAACTGGAGTGTGTTTGGTGACATTATGACACCGGAAGTGGCAAATGTTACAAGTGTCTTCTTAGGGATTTATCCGAGGTTGGCCAAACTGATATCAACTCAACATCCAGTGACAGGGATGAACGGTTTAGGCGCTACATGGGTTTCTAGAAGCTGTTTGACAGAATCCACAGCCTTCGTGGTTGTATTGCAAATTGTCATATTTTGGCAAACGTCAGTGCCACTGTCATTACATGACATTAAATGTCAGTATGACAAATGTAATTCTGTCACTGAAACTGACGTTAGGTAGCGTCCAGAGATAGCTCTGGCTATACTAAATTAAATTATTGTAATTATTGTATTAGTGTTTAGGCACTTCGGTCTGCCAACCATTTAGACGGAAAGTAGGGCGAGGACCACCCCAGATATTTTTATTGAACATTAACATAACTTTAGTGCGATCAAAATTTGCCAATTCGCAACCATAGCGACGAAGGTAAATATATAATAAACCTTTATTATAGTGTCCAAAGCTTTCATTAGATTGACCTTAAAATTGGTATACTTGTTTAAAGTTACTTGGGGTTGAACTGGTATCAGTTTGATTAAAATCGGTTCAACTTCCCTCAATCCGCCTGAACGGGCAAATGTGGATGGCGCTTTTTACCCCGAATTGTTTAATTCAAATTTCTACCGCCAGAGTGGGACTCTTTCGCTCATTGAGGCGAATAGGGCTGTCAGGTTTTCAAAAACAAAAAGCGGGACATCGTTATGTGGAAAGGAAAAAAAGTACATTGCACAATATCAACAAAACAAAAATAAAACAATATATTCTACACTTCCAAAAATAAGTTACATTGCACAACAGTTTATTACAAGTTACGATGTCAACAAAACAAAAATAAAACAGTATATGTATTCTAAATTTCCAACTATGTATGGACATATTGTACAATGTACATATACATAACAAAACTAGTCAACTTCAAATTATTTTATTTTACATATTTATCATTTGATTTTGCTAATTTTAATAGGGGTTCGTTATTTTTTATGCTATCATAAAATTCACTGCATGACATATTAAAGTTGTACTTTATCTGTTCCTTTCTCCAAACGTTGAACATAAAGCTAAAGACTCTTTCAGCAGATGCATTTGAGTGAGGTAAAGAAAATACAAAATTGCACATTTTTTCCATATTAGGATATTCTTTATGTTTAAAAAATTGCACCCATTTTTGATCACAAGGAAGATTTTTAAAACTTTCATTTGCGGCAGTAATAAAATGTTTCAACCTACAGTACTATAACCGAAAATCGGGATTTTCGCGTCCCGCTTAAGAGCTAAGCGGGACGCGGGACAAAGTAGTTTAAAATCGGGACGTCCCGCCAAAATCGGGACGCCTGACAGCATTGGCTATTCGCTCGGCGAGTGAGGCGAATAGCCAATGAACTGCGTCATTCGCCTGAACAAGCGAATGTAGATGGCGCTATTTATCGCGAATTGTTTAATTCAAATTTCTACCACCAGAGCGGAGACTCTTTCGTACGTTGAGGCGGATAGCTATTAGACTATTAGACTATTTGGCAAATGTCAGTGCCACTGTCATTACATGACATTAAATGTAATTCTGTCACTGAAACTGACGTTAGGTAGCGTCCAGAGATAGCTCTGGCTATACTAAATTAAATTATTGTAAAAGTGTTTAGGCACTTCGTTCTGCCAACCATTTAGTTGGAAAGTAGGGTGAGGACCACCCCAGATATTTTTATTGAACATTAACATAACTTTAGTACGATGATTTAAATTATGAGCCGAGTTATTAAAAAACTCGTCTTAAATTGACCAAAGATTGCAAAAGTTATTGGAGATCCAAATTTGTGAAATCTTTACGTAGGCGGTTTCTGGCGCAGATTATTGTTTTGTTAAACGAATTACATACATATATAATGTTTTTAGTTTTACAACATACTTCATATTAGTTTTGTTAAGTCAATTATATCATTATAATTTATTATTAGAAACCTTGCAAATAAATAAGAAGGATCTCACGATGACTTATTTCTGAAGATTTTTACACTATATTAAATATTTAGGAGTCATGCTGGATTCTCACTTTACTTGGGAACAGCACGTAATATACCTCAGTAGCAAACTGTCAAAATTACATACTTCTTAAGAAATTTAAAAAAGCTTATCCACCCCCTATAATCTATATGGTAAAAGCCTACCATAAGCTTTTTCACAGTGTTATGTCATATCCATTATTCATTGGGGACATTCTGGACATATCCCAAAGGTTTTCAAAATACAATGACGTTGTGTAAGGATCATACTGAATATTGGCTAGCAGGACGATTGTAGGTGTTTTTTTTCAGGTTGGGCATTCTTACGTTACCAAGTGTTTATATTTTGTGTTGTTTGCACACGAAAATTAGAATACCCTTATGGAGAACTGTGAAGTCCACTAATATAATATTCGCAGCGGAAACAAAATACGACATGATTTTCACCGTCTTCAGAAATCAAGAACAGCAACATCCTATTACGCTGCTATTTTCTATAATGTACTTCTTCACTACTTTAAGGTTTTGCCCATGATACAGTTTAATGCTAAAGTTAAGCAGTACCTTGTAGGTAGGGCATGCTCTGGCCTGGCTGAATTCATTATGAAGTGATTGTCTTGTAGAGTGCTTTCTTTTTATTGTTGTATTTTTGACTTGTGTAACGTATTTTTACGATTTAGCACCAATAAAGACAATACAATACAATGTATGAATTTAACTATCAAATGTCCTTTCACGGAAAAATTATAAGCAAAGAAACAGACAAAAAGTAAAAATTAACGTCTTAGCTTCTTTTCATTATATTTTTGATATTGCTAAACTTTTTGAGATAAACGGTTTATTTGCTACAGTGATTTTTCCGATTTTATACCTTATTGCTTATAAAATGATACTCAAGTAGCAAGCAAGTGAATTCATAATGGAGTTGTATATCGAGTATTATGCACCTAACATCTGGCATAATTTGTAACCAGCTTGACATAACCATTGGCGATAGTGACCGTAATACACAACATAAAGTATGTAGATTTGCGGAAGGTATATAGTGGAGTGGGTGTTTCGGGTAAGTAGGCAGAATGGAATGTATTATTGAGAACCAATGCATTGACTTCTTTCACCACCTAATGCGTTCTGTCACTTCGATTGAACAGGGTTACAAGTGAAGCGGAAAGGATTCAGTACTGCTGTGATTTCTCAAGAATTGTTTGAATCTACGTTTCAATGATTTCGTCCCAGATTCAGAGAGTAGATGCAATTTATGTCATATTTATACGCGCTGACAGCAACTCTAAGAACAAAGGACTTTTGTTAAATGGTGTGTGAAAAAGGGGCTTTCTGAAGGTTTTGAGTATTAATTATTAATAAAGAGAATCTATAACTATTCATTTCGAACTATTCTCCCTTTTGCGAGCCGATGTTCATCCACTGGTGATGTTCGTCGATTTCACCCATGGAGCGCTACACAGATGGTTTAGCATACAATGAAATATTAAATCATCTATTAAAATGGTCGGAAGGTACCACAATGCATACCAGAAGCGCCCCAAGCGGCTTACACATAAACTACTTGTTTCACTGGACCACCAATATCGTAAACTTGCCTTTGCTATAGCAGAGAATGGAATTTATGCGTCCATAGATTGCGTTTATTAGGGCAATACTTTTGTAAGTACGAGTGGGTAGGTTCTTTAAGTTTAGGTCCACAGTTAAAGTATTACCAACACGTAAAATCGTTACGAGTATTAATAAAAATTCATTAGATGATATTATTATTAATAGAAATAAATATCTTATGTGGTTCTCATCAAACTTTCCGACTACTTCGTTGACATACTGAAGCCTCGAAACTTTCAACAATATTTTAATTTCGTGAAGCCATAACCACAGTGCGACGAAGGTAAATATATAATAAACGTTTATAGCGTCCAAAGCCTTCATTAGATTGATCTTAAACTTGGTATACTTGTTTAAAATTACTTGGGGTTGAACTGATATCAGTTTGGTTAAAATCGGTTCAACTTCCCTCAATCCGCCTGAACGGTCGAATGTGGATGGCGCTTTTTACCCCGAATTGTTTAATTCAAATTTTTACCACCAGAGTGGGACTCTTTCGCTCGTTGAGGCGAATAGCCAATGAAATGCGTCATTCGCCTGAACAAGCGAATGTAGATGGCGCTATTTATCGCGAATTGTTTAATTCAAATTTCTACCACCATAGCGGAGACTCTTTCGTTCGTTGAGGCGGATAGCTATTAGACTATTAGACTGCATTTCCATCTCCATTTGAACAGATGCTTACATTTTTTGATACATGTGATAGTTTCAAGGTTTCTTTTTTATTTTCACTAATTGAATGAAGATGGATTGAATTTAATAATTCTTTTTCAATGAAAACAATCTCAAGTGGATTGGTGGGTCAGACAAAATTATACCCACTTTTGTCATATTCTTGTATGACAAAGCAGATTATATTCTTATTGATTATTTGAGTTAGTTTCTATCTAGCTGGAAATACGTATTGAACACTTTTTATTTACCGTTGAAACTTAATTAAAAGTATCATCAGATTTTACCAATAACATTGTACATTCCTTACGAAGAAAACAAAAACATGTTATTTCAGGGATTCATAAATTAACTTGATAATTTACACTTGCAGTCGTATATAACTTAGAAATGTCTGTCTACTTTTCTCCCGTTGACATTAATGTTGACATTAAGATGTTATGTGCGTAGCGAGGAATAAGTTATGCAATAATTTGTTCAAGTAGATATGTACAAAACAACAAAAATTAGATATACATATGTAATTGCGTATCGATGTATGTACATTTACGGATCAAAGATTATTATAATATGTCATTTTGAACATTCGTCGGCTGCTTTGTATCCACGCAATCCGCCACTTGTTTTCTCAGTTTTGCGGCCAGGAAATACTGTAATGATAAGACGGCAGATGTTTTTGGTTTTTCGTTCTTGTCTTTAGCTACTGAACACATTACAATTTTACGAATACCCTGTATTATGAATATCTATGAACTATGAATAGCTGTGGACAGCATTCAATTGAAACTTTAAATCCTCAACCTAATCATGCTTTAACATACGTATGCACGCATTAAACTCCGAATATTGAGGTCAGAATACGTATTTTGATGTTTCGTTTGTTTTCAGTCAAGTTTTTTATTCTTGCTGCAGTTCTGGTCAGAGAGAACCAACTAACTTCTTTTAAATACACCGAGCAAAATTTAATTAACACGAATAATTAAGCGCTACAAAACGTGTCGGTTTCTATCAAAGGTTTCCCCTTCCAGCCTTTACTGAAGTACATCTTTCATATGCGATATTAATCTGAAGCCACTATACTTGACTCTTTTTACTTATTTGTGGTTTTCTACAGTTCTATAGAGCTAACTCAATTTGATCCCCGAGAGATGAATGTAGAAGGACTTTTAAGAATTGAGACCTACACCACTGCAATGATGATAACCATAAAAGATATCCATAACTTTTTTCGTTCCGATTTGTTCGTTCAAGTGGTGTACGAAATTCTTACATGTTCTTACAATTCCTACAAGGAAAGTATTGTAATCGACGGAAAAAAAATTTTGAGATTGCAACGGCAATACCCGTTTCGGGGTCCCCTGAATCCATTGCAATGATTTCTGGAAAATGTATATATGTATGTACTTACGTGTGTATGTGTGTTAGTATTTATGTATGTACCTATGTATGTATGTATGATGTATGTATGTATGTATGTATGTATGTATGTATGTATGTATGTATGTATGTATGTATGTATGTATGTATGTATGTATGTATGATCTATGTATGTATGTATGTATGTACCTATGTATGTATGTATGATGTATGTATATATGTATGTATGTATGTATGTATGTATGTATGTATGTATGTATGTATGTATGTATGTATGTATGTATGTATGTATGTATGTATGTATGTATGTATGTATGTATGTATGTATGTATGTATGTATGTATGTATGTATGTATGTATGTATGTATGTATGTATGTATGTATGTATGTATGTATGTATGTATGTATGTATGTATGTATGTATGTATGTATGTATGTATGTATGTATGTATGTATGTATGTATGTATGTATGTATGTATGTATGTATGTATGTATGTATGTATGTATGTATGTATGTATGTATGTATGTATGTATGTATGTATGTATGTATGTATGTATGTATGTATGTATGTATGTATGTATGTATGTATGTATGTATGTATGTATGTATGTATGTATGTATGTATGTATGTATGTATGTATGTATGTATGTATGTATGTATGTATGTATGTATGTATGTATGTATGTATGTATGTATGTATGTATGTATGTATGTATGTATGTATGTATGTATGTATGTATGTATGTATGTATGTATGTATGTATGTATGTATGTATGTATGTATGTATGTATGTATGTATGTATGTATGTATGTATGTATGTATGTATGTATGTATGTATGTATGTATGTATGTATGTATGTATGTATGTATGTATGTATGTATGTATGTATGTATGTATGTATGTATGTATGTATGTATGTATGTATGTATGTATGTATGTATGTATGTATGTATGTATGTATGTATGTATGTATGTATGTATGTATGTATGTATGTATGTATGTATGTATGTATGTATGTATGTATGTATGTATGTATGTATGTATGTATGTATGTATGTATGTATGTATGTATGTATGTATGTATGTATGTATGTATGTATGTATGTATGTATGTATGTATGTATGTATGTATGTATGTATGTATGTATGTATGTATGTATGTATGTATGTATGTATGTATGTATGTATGTATGTATGTATGTATGTATGTATGTATGTATGTATGTATGTATGTATGTATGTATGTATGTATGTATGTATGTATGTATGTATGTATGTATGTATGTATGTATGTATGTATGTATGTATGTATGTATGTATGTATGTATGTATGTATGTATGTATGTATGTATGTATGTATGTATGTATGTATGTATGTATGTATGTATGTATGTATGTATGTATGTATGTATGTATGTATGTATGTATGTATGTATGTATGTATGTATGTATGTATGTATGTATGTATGTATGTATGTATGTATGTATGTATGTATGTATGTATGTATGTATGTATGTATGTATGTATGTATGTATGTATGTATGTATGTATGTATGTATGTATGTATGTATGTATGTATGTATGTATGTATGTATGTATGTATGTATGTATGTATGTATGTATCTATGTACGTATGTATGTTTGCATGTATGTACGTATGTATGTATGTATGTATGTATGTCTATGAACACGATAGCGTCCAAACGGAACAATGGATCGGACTGAAATATTTACAATTACCGGGAGACAAACTGGGCTTTATAAGCTTTGATAGAAGCGGTTTGACAGAATGCACAGCCTTACTACCGTACAAGATGAATGACCGGTAGCAGAAACGTTTTTAGACGTTTTTAGACGTTTTTAGAAGGAGTTTTATTCACTGAATTTTTCCCTGTGATTGCGAATTGGCAGATTCTGATTCACTGACATGCAGACATTAAATGCTATTCTATGACTGACGTTAGGTTAAGGTCCAGACTGGCTGTGGCTTCACGAAATTGAATAATTACAAAAGTGTTTAGCCAATCTATCAACCATGTATGACAAAATGTGGAATATTTATTAATAGGTGAATAGGTGTATGAACAGCACTTAATAACAAAATTCAGCGTATGAAGCGGGGTTTTGGGTCATACTGTATAGAAAGGAAAACAATGATCATCATCAATTACTTTTTTCTCTATTTGGTCGAAGCAAAACACGATTTAAGATTATCGCCGCAAGTCCTTTGTTCCTATCCTTTATTTTATCGTCAATACATGTCAGGTACGTCCAGATATGTATGTCGGCACAGGACTATAATTTATCTAGAAATCAATTAAGGTGAGGCCCACGCATCGTTATTGTGCTTTTTTGTTTGGTGTGTATGGCACAGCGGGATTCGATACGGTTCATTTATAATCCATCATACGCATATCAAATCGACCAAGGTTTATACGTCATACTGATCCTTTCAAACGGATTGGTTGCAACTTAGGAGCAAATTTACTTTGTAAAACTAGACCGCGCCATTGTGCCATATGCCTAATAGAACACAGACTGAGAACACTTGCTGAGGGATAATATCATCACACCATTCAAAAGAAAATAGGTTACTCTATCTATCGGTATTAGTTTTCGGTAGTAGCCCTTGCCCAACTTTTCGACTACCTCCTTCACACATTCACGCGTCGAAACCTTCTACAATTATGGGAAGCATCGTGTTTACAGACATACACACATACACATAAACATTTTTCAGAAATCATTGCAATGGATTCGTGTGACCTCAAAACGCGCATTTCTGCAGAAATGCCGATTTTTCTCCATCAATTGCAATACTTGCCTTATAACTAGTCAAACAGTAAGCAGAGTTTTTGGCGTTTCAGAATGTCTGTTTATGCTTGACAGTGGACACTGAAGATCCTAATAGAACACAGACTGAGAACACACACTGAGGGATAATATCATCACATCATTCAAAAGAAAATCTGTTACTGTATCCATCGGTATTAGTTCTTAAAATAACTGGAGTGGCCTTCACCCAACATTCCGACTACCTCCTTCACACATTCAAGCAACAAAACCTTCTAGAATTCTTCAACTTTGTGATCCCACGTAATGTTAGTCATAGAATAACATGTCATGTCATCGTCCGCTATAAAAATCTGCCAATTCGCAACGATAGCGACCAAAGCTGTGGATCCTGTCAGGCAGCTTCTTTAAACGTTTATAGTGGATGGACGTGACGATCTGGTACCAGTTTGGTCAAAATTTGATGAATCCATAAGAGAATGCCCGTAACATTTGCCACTTCCGGTTGTCAGATTGAGTTTGTCCACTGGTAATACTAAAAACGTATACCAAATTTCAGTCCGACCATTGTATTGTTTGGTTGCTATCGTATCCATAGACATACACACATATATGCAAAATAACTGGGATGGCCCTCAGCCAACACAATTATTCAATTTTGTGAAGCCATAGCCACTCTGGCTCCTACATAACGTCAGTTTCTATGACATAATGACATTTTTCGTATTGACATTTAATGTCATGTCATGTCAGTGGCACTGACGTTTGTCAAAATGTGACAATTTGCAACACAGCGACAAAGGCTTTGGATTCTGTCAAACTGCTTTTATAAACAGTTGTAGCTCCTAAACCGTTCATCCCACTGGTCTACAAATTTGTATACATATTTAGGGCCACTGGAGGGTACCAGTTCACCCTCAATTTGGTTAAAATTGGATAAATCCCTAAGAAGACACATTTAACTTTGCCATATCCGGTTGTCAGATTGTCACCAAAAACAATCCAGTTCGTCCCCCGGTAATTCTAAATACGTATACCAATTTTCAGCCCGTTCCGTTGCACCGTTTGGATGCTGTCATGTTCACGCTTCACAGACATACGAGTACAGGCGTTTTTCCGATGAAATCTAAATTTTCTTTTGTCAGTTATAATACTTTCTTCAAGAATAACAGACAGTAAAAATCGGTTAAGGCGAATTTTATTAATACGAACCTTTTAAAGTTCCGATTCCTTCGAGTTTGCCTTAGCTAGGCTTTAAGCTTGATTTACAGTGCCGTATAATAAAATATGATACATAATAGTCTTTTTAAGAAATTACTATCTATAAATTACTATCAATTACTATCTATAAATTACTATCAAAATTACAGTGGCAATCCTAATATCGATTGCCAGGATATTTTCTTCCCAGGCGTGTATTGATATAAACAGAGTTGCACTTGAAAATCTGGGGTGGTCCCCACCCAACTTTCCGACTACACATTTCTGCAATACGTTAATTTTGTCACATCCACCCTGAATCTCAACCTAATTATTTAATGTTCACATTAAATGTGATATCATATCAGTGGCCACTGACGTTTATCAAAATTTGTCAATTGTCAATCATAGCGACAAAGACTCGATTTTGTGACTGCTTCTATGAATTTTCATAGCTCATAAACCGTTCATACCATTGTTCTATAAATTGATGTACCTGACACGGGAGAATGAGCTGGCGTTACTTTGGTCAAGATCGATTGAATACCTAAGAAAATTTCGGTAACATTTGCCACTACCGGTTGTCTCACTGTCACTACCATCAATTCAGTTAGTTCTCCGGTAATTCTCAATTTGTATACAAAATTTCAGCATAATTCTTTTTACCATTTGGACGGCATCGTGTTCACAGGCATACACACATACACACAAGAATTTTTCAGAAATCATTGCAATGGATTCAGGTGACCTCAAAACGCGTATTTCCGCAGAAAATCCTATTGTTGTCCCTAAATTGCAATATACTTTTCTTGCAACTAGTCGGAAAGTAAAAGGAGTCTTTGGCGTTTATGCTGGATACTCGTAACTTCGTAATTTTCATATAACATCGCTAATAATAATAAACGTAATATACCACCTTCCATAGTAAGCAATCTGCGTTCAACCAAATCCACAAACCAGTAATCCTGAGTTGAACTTTTTTTTTACAACTCTATGTGCTGTCTGTGTCAACTATAATAAATGGGTAACATACAGACTGTCATCGATATCATTTTGGCCGTACTGGGTACGTCACAGCTTGGTTAAAACTGAAAAGTATCTATCGGAGGAAACCTCCATGTCAGACGATATACATTAGTATTGTTATGGATCATTAAGAAAGCGGATTGCAGCCGCTTTCGGTGAAAAGCGGATTTTCACCGAAAGGTACGACATTTTTTAAGATTTATTTTCCAGGTTTTCTTCAGCTGGCCAGCTATCCCGGAGGAGAACAAGTGCACTCCTACTGACTCAGGTGGGCCATCAACAGCTTTGTTCCTTTGAAGTCTACGGCTCATGACGGCTACAGAGCTACAGTGTAATACAACAGACGTTGGCTAGTTGGAACCCCACCGATGGGGTCTTCTCCTAGCAAGTCTTGCGTTCCTGCAGCCCTATTCACACCGTGTGCGTTTTTCCACGCGTGCTAAGGACAGATGGAAGTTTTCGGTAACATGGCCATTAGCACCATGTTACCAAAAGGTCCATCTCTACACTTCTCGCCCGTGCAAAAATGCACACGGTGTGAATTTGACGCCTGTGGGCTCGCCTAAAGTTACTGCCCCAGTAATTTCCAAACTCGACAGACAGGACTACACACCGAGGTCATACCCTCTGATCAGTCTCTCCTCATCCATCGTCATGATTCTGGAAAGGCAGCCTGGCGGATAGATACGGGACACTACACTGATAAAGAGATCGCTACATCACCATTCGAATTCGACCCGTATTGGCAAACAGTGATATATTAGCTCAAAATCAAGGAGGCCTCCATCATCGTCAAAGTGAATCACATTCGAGGAATGGCCTATCTAATGGTCACTCATGCTAAACTTATAATAACTCTAGCTACGTCTCCATCTAGTGCTAAAGTGAGGACTGAACTATGTAGCTTTATCAGATATATGTGCCTCCCGGAATGGTCTACGGATTTTGCCACGGAAGCCGAAACCGACGGCGACATGGGCAGTAGCTTGAAGATCCTTAATATACGGCAATTTATCCCACTTGGCAGGCATCCATCTATACAGGCTAACCTTTTATTATTAGCAGCATTAACGACTCTAGATAGCGAGGCAAACACATAACGATTTTTTAAAGAAACCATCCTAGTGCTTGAGCGATATCGGTTCTTCTGTCGATATTGAAGTGTCACAACTCCCTGGTCATGATGTCCAGGAGGAAAACCATTGCCCTTGCCTGGGTAAAGGGGATGCTTATAACAAAGACATTCAGCTCGTTGATTTTGTCCTCAACGTCTATTATGCAAAAACTGTTAGGAACATTATCCACAGAAAATTTGTGCAATGGTGAAATGGATATTTCGGCAGTACCACGCCCAATAAACTTAAGGAGTACCAGTCGACCAAATGAGTGAGAAACAGGCCATTAAATATCTTACTGGCATAAGTACATTGTACAACCTACAGTTCAGCGAGCCGTTCTTCTACTAAGCTTGCAAACAGGATGGCGAGACGGTAAGTCACATTCTGTGAGTGCCCCACCCCAGACGGTAAGTGTTTTCGGAGATCCCTAGACTACCGCGAACAGTGTTCGTTTGGCTTCTGTGTCATGTCTCCTAGTCTTTATTCAAGACGTGGCCTGGCTTCTGACCAACTAATATGCCACTGCGGTTGACACAAACGGCGCACTGACGATGACCAGTAGGTGCCTGTTGCTTGCATTACCTACACAACCTACATACATACATTTCCTACTCGTCAACAATTGAATGAAGACAAAGTCATAGCATTTTCCACAAATAAAATATAGTTAAAGTTATTTGTCTTTGTTAGCACGATAGCGTCCAAACGGTGCAACAAATCGAGCTGAAGTCATACCCTCAGTCCCGGGCGGGTTCGCTACTGTACTACAAGCGTGCAGTTAGTTATATTACCCCTTTAAATTAATGTAGCGAATTAGTATACACCTTGTATAATATGTGGACATCCTTCATTTGAAGCTGACCGGTCCAACTAAGGCCAACGAGCGACATTCAGCGTTGGCTACGGCACGTTTGTTGGCATTCGGGGATACGTCCAACAGCATTTGTTCATTTACCAAACGTTTGTTAGGAGTCCTAAAGCAAGGGTCACACAAGCGTTTTCCTGGCGTCCGTCTAACGTGCGTTGTTTTTAACGCACGTCGTAGCATGACCCGGACGTTGGACAAACAAACGTGCGTTCAACGCAGGTTAAAGCTATGGCGCGTTTGCTGTGTGACCAGTCCCATTGAAATTTTAGTAATGCTGAAACGTGCGTTTGGAAACGCACGTTAGACGGACGTCAGGAAAACGCCCTTACCTGAAACGGATTCAGGTCCTAACTTAGGACCTGAATCCGGTTCAATTGTATTGCGGTGCGTGATGGATGACGACGACGACATTCGCTTACACTGCGCTCTCTCAAATGGTCCGATTCGTTTGTTACTGCCGCGCTACTGGTTGCGAGCCAACGCCAACGAAGGTTCGTTGGTCGTCGAAAAACCGTCCATTTAGAGTCAACGAACGGCATCAAATCTTTTTCTTTCGCATTCGTTGGGCCGGTCTGTATCCAGCTTGATATGTACCTACTACTTAGAAAATTCTTATTTCAACATTAACATTTTTGAGGTTCTCTCGTAACCACTGTGTAACCGATTTGGGAGCTATGTCACTCGGTATGCCTGGCGTATGCCTGAGAGTAAATTTTCGTATATTTTTTTTTTGTTTCATGCCCACTTTTGTTATGTATGGTCTAGTTTAAGTGAACAATAGAATTAGTTGTATTGGTTACTATGTTAGTTTAGGGTAAGTTTTAATAAGGGTATAGAGTAAATTCAGTTTGATTTACAAAACCAAATTGAGTTTAATTTACATTATATATTTTAACACAAGTTTAAACGCTGACATCTGACCCAAAGTTAGCAGACAACCAGACATTTATAAATACACATTTTCAGCTCAATTTATTGCGCACTTTGGGCGGTATCATGTTTACAGATATACACGCTAGGTTTGTCTTTTGCCGCTGGGTTGAATTTGAATTAACAGTTACAGTTAAATTTTAGATAAATTCGACGAAACAAGCGTCCGTGTGGATTGTACGAGCACTAAACGTATCAACATTACGATGGCTAATTAATCTGGTGGCAGCAAATCTTGGACACAAATTATATATATACCTGAAGTAAGTAATGACTATTAATTACATCTTACCCCGTTGCTGAACGCTTGACGATCAGCTGATGAGCCTAGTCCAAACTGGTGCGACATAATGAGAAATGGCCTTGAATTTTTTTTCAAATTATTGACATCTATGACCCCTTGAAATTAATGTACTGAATTAGTATACATAATATTGGGCGACTGGCTATATCAGCTGAATATCCCAGTTCGGCCGTATCCGAATGAGACGTAAGCAGGCTTTTCACTAGGCGAACCCGGGCCCGACACTTCAACGGACCGATTCGTCAGTGTCCATACATTACCCGACCTATGTGAAGTTAGCCCCCAGCCCCCCTCTTATGGGAACTTACGTGTATCGAAAAACACTAATTACTCCACTGTCCGAAGAGATACCGCAATGAAACTAACACTGTTCGAAAGAACGTTCTTTGGCCAAATCAAAAGTGGAAATGCCCGGTCCCAAATATGTAAATTAGTATATGTAATTAATGAATACCTTCCGAGATGTTACGAAAATTTCGTAAAAATCGGGATGTTTGAGAGTCTGTATCTCGCTGACCCATTGTTCAATTTTAACAAAATAAACGCCAATCGATTCCCTAATGCCTTTACTATTGATATCTGGAAATGCCCGGTCGCAAATTTGAAGGGGATGAGGTAGTACAGGTGAGCGACCGTCGCCGTGCTGCGCGAGAACCTGTGTTTGACTTCTTGAAGAGGGGGGCTTCTAATGGGAACTTCCGTGTATCGAAAAACACTAATTACTCCACTGTCCGAAGAGATACCGCAATAAAAATGGCGTTCTTCGAAATAACGTTCTTTGGCCAAGTTAAAAGTGAAAATGCCCGGTTCCAATATTGTAAATTTGTATATGTAATTAATGAATACCTGACGATATAACCCGCAAATCTTGCAAAAATTAGAATCTTTGAGAGACTATATCTCAGTGACCTGTTGTTCAATTTTGACAAAACTGATAAGATTTGATTCCCCATTCTTCAAGTTTGGAAATGGTCTCTCTAATTTGAAGGGCTGAGGTAGTACAGGTGAGCGACCGTCGCCGTGTTTCGAGAACTCTGACGTTTTACTTTCAGCCTCCCACTTATGGGAATTTACGTGTATTGAAAAACGCTAATTACGTGTTAAGAGATGCCGTAATGAAAGTAACAGTACGAGTATTAAAAAGAACGTTCTTTAGTCAAATAAAAAATGGAAATGCGCGGTCTCAAATGCGTAATTAGCATTCGTAAATAATGAATTTCTTATTAACCTTATTATCAAATTTCGATGTTACTCCTCAAACTGCCGATTTTCATTCGAGTTATATATTTTTATAGTTTAGAAGCAGATCCATTTATGAAACTGTTAAAATGAATAATGTTACAGTCGATTTTTGCTGACTCTTTTAAACGGTGTTACCTTCATTATAGTATTTTTACAGTGGAGTAATTAGAGTTTTTCGGTACACGCAAGTTCCCATAAGAGGGGGGCTGGAAGTTAAACACAGGCTCTCGCGCAGCACGGCGACGGTTGATCACCTGTACTACCGCAGCCCTTCAAATTTGCGACCGGGCATTTCCAGATATCAACAGTAAAAAGAATAGGGAATCGAATGGCGTTAATTTTGTTAAAATTGAACAATGGGTCAACGAGATACAGACTCTCAAACATCTCGATTTTTACGAAATTTTCGTGACATCTGGGAAGGTATTCATTAATTACATATACTAATTTAAATATTTGAGACGGGGCATTTCCACTTTTGGTTTGGACAAAGAACGTTCTTTCGAACAGTGTTAGTTTCATTACGGTATCTCTTAAGACAGTGGAGTAATTAGTGTTTTTCGATACACGTAAGTTCCCATAAGAGGGGGCTTCACATAACTCATTACCCGGACTTGTCTCTCACTACCACACACGAGCGGATTGGTCGGCCGACCGGTCCGAGTAGAACGATCCGGCGGATTGGTTGATTAGGTTTTTATTAGTTAAAATAAATGTGCTATTTAAAAAAAAAGGTTATGTAAGGTACCAATTATTTTACATCGTCATTTAACCAATAAACAGTTCTACTGAAAAAAAGCAAAAAAATGGGGTTGTCATTTAAAAAAATTATGGATGACGCCATCGAAGTAGGTGACATCATAGATGAAATGTTTACGCCATAAAGTGGCTATTTAAAAGTTAGAACTGACGTGTCCAAGCGTTTTTCTTGAAAACATTAAATAACGATATTATGAATTTTGTTCCGAACTTTATCACCACTTTGTATAGTTTTACAGACGCACTGGAAAATACATAAGTCTACCATGTTGGTTTCTTCTCAAATGCTTATACAGTTTGAATTACCCGGACTATAGCGACGTTTATTTATCAGTGCTATTGACTTGGCGAAGAACGCACAGAAAAGATTGTAGAGCTAATGGGATCAGGGATAAGCAATAACAATTATAAAATAATGGTTCGAATTCGTTCCGTGCCATAAACTTCGAAATAGATGATATGCTTTATTTTCATTTATTTGGTGTAAGAGCGTGCAGATGAGTTCATGCCTGTATGTAAATTTTTAAACTCAAATTTACTTCTGTTACGGACGTTTTGTATATTATATTACTTTTTGCAATGATTTCTAGAAAATGTCTCTATGAATGTGTGCGTGTGTGTGTATGCATGTATATATGAACACGATAGCGCTCAAACGGTACAACGGATCGAACTGAAATTTGGTATTTGGTTTAGGGATTCAGCCAATTTTTATCAAACTGATACCAGCTCATCCTTCACTGAATTTTTAAATATGTATCTCAATTTACAGATCAATGGGATGAACAGTTTAGTAAATCATAGAAGCAGTCTGACAGTAGTCGCAGCTTTAGTTGCTATGGCTGTAAATTGGCAAATTTTGAACAATGTCAATGGCTGCTGAAATTAGGTTGGGTCGAGAGTGGTTGTGGCTTCACGGAATTGAAGACTAAAGGGTAGAGACAATGTGTCAACGATTTAGTCGAAACGTTGGGTTGGGTTGGATTAATTATAAACTTTCATAGTAGTTATTTAACTATCTTCTATTTGCGTTTATACGGACTAATTGAAATTTGGCTTTTATCATAAAAAATTCGCGGGTTAGGTAGGGACCTAGAAGTATGAAACTTGACAATGTTGCGCTGAATGGTTTTCTGATTTTTTTTTAAATGCAGTCATGTTCAACCCATTAAATATGAATATTAAACCTTACATACAAGCCTACTTATAACTCCCTCGGTATAACTGTCAGTCGGTACTCTATTAGTAAGAATATTGCCGTTTGGTATATTTGCTACGGATCAACAGGATGTAATTAGTTTCCTGAAAACGTAACGCTAAGCTGATAAAAGCTGAACATGGTCCGTTTTCCGCAAAGGATGTCACTGTCAGATTCAGGATTTTTTTTCTCGGCAAAGTTCATTACAAACCATGTTTTTGTCGTGTTTCCCCCAGTTTCTGCCTTTTGGGCAGTGCATTTTACGGAACCAAATGTGTTGTGACATATCCCTCTTCATTCTTTGCTAGTAAAAACTTTAAATTAGCAGGCATTAATAATGATATTTATACCCCCACATTCACTGTGGTAGAGTATATTTATTGTTTTTTCACAATATTTGTCACACGTTTAACACGTTAAGCATGTAACTAAAGATAATTTTATTACTAGTTTGTTTTCAAATTTAGATTTCGCTGTAGACATACGCATTAATTTGAAAATGCGTAGAAAACTATACAATACTCTGCTGTGTTGGAAAACAGACCACAAGAAGTTCGTTATTAATTTAATGTGGTTTTTATGTTACTAAAACGGAGATAAACTGTACGTATTTTTTACTCTGGATGCTAATTGGTTGACAATATTTGATAATCAACAAACCAAAACATCATTACAATTATTTTAAGCACACATTTCAGATAGCTGTAATCAGTAGAAGGGGAATCGATAAGAAAACTTATTTTTGGAACTTTTTTATTACTGCTATATAATAACAACTGCTATCATAATAACTACATGGCCTGTAAAAAAAAACAAATGTTAGTTTGATGGAAATGCCTGGAGAAATAAACACATCGCTGAAAGCTTTTGGTAAAAGGAGCATAATTGAAAACAGATTAACCAGAAAATGAAAAAAAAAATCCCATAACATTGCACCTCTTCAATTATTATTGGTTATAACCAGAGTTAGAACGATAGGATTCCACTTGCAGAAGAACGGTCTATGAAGACAATGGTAATGGTCGACATATCTAACGCAGCCCTTGTTTTGCTGTTGTTTGAGCCACTTATCTTACATTCTCAGTAGTACAATGTCAATATCCTGTGTATTTTGAGTGATTCAGATTCAGGATTTTTTTCTCCGCAAAGTTAATCACAAAGCATGTTTTTTGTCGTGTTTCCCCCTGTTTCCGCCTTTTGGGCAATGCATTTTATGGAACCAAATGTGTTGTGATAAATTTTTCTTCATTCTTTGGTAGTACAAACATTAAATTGGAATTTACTTCCTCATCCGATGGAAGGCGATGGTAAGGGTTTTGTTCTCTGCCTAACATTGACGACCTCATCATGTTCATGTTCATATTGTTGTTTTCCTTGATCAATTATTTACTGCTGAAGTACTGAAGAAACAGTTGCTTACAAAGTATGTTAGGAATGACATCAAATTTTATTATTGATTTTTTTGCTCGTCCTGTAAAAAAATTAAGGAGCTGGGTTAAGATTTTGCAGAATCAGTTTTAATATAATTATATTAATAAGTAATGGTTTTCTTTCACGGGATGTTCAAACAAACTACAGGAACATCATGTCCACATAGATCATAGAGGATGTAAAAATAATTAGACAGAATTCGAAGAATTTGTCTATAATTTGCTGAAAAATTTATTAAATTTTACCAATTATTAGAAAACTTATTTTAGATTGCTTTAAAAATTGTTTATGTTACATTACTTTAAAACAATACAAGCCATTTGGTATTTTGGAATCAAAATTAAATTCTAATGCTTTAATTATTGGTCTTAATATTTAGTACTTATGATGGTTTATAAGTACAAATTTACAAGATTTTGCACTGACTGACTTTTTAGATTCTTTTTATCCGCTGGTATAATTGATCATCGAAATTGATATAAAGGTAACGTTTCAATTTTAAAGCTCTTTACCATTCTTGATTTTCTTGTTAGCACAGTCACACAATACGCAAATCTTTCAAAAACTGAGGATGAAGTATGAACTCAATAGTTACTTTTTCTTGAAAACATTATCAGCAAAGATCGACTAAAAACTTACGTTGTTTTGGTTTTTTATCAACATCTTATTGATGTATTTTTCATTAAGCTAAATATGTAGTTCTTTTAGTGTCTTGTAAATGTCTCGTTATTTAGTTAAATAATCATACGTATTTAACTTATTTACGTATTTTTATTTGTGACCTACTAAATAAACAGTTCTTCTCTGATAAATATTTAAATCAATTACAATATACATTATATCGGAATCGGACTTATTTTGTTGTCTGTACCGCTGTACTACAATGCCTACACTGAAAACTGTTTAAATTGCAATTGAAATTTTTGTTTGGAAGTTTAAAAATTACACGAGATTCAAATTATTTTTTACAAATCTATATGATATTACACCGATATTAGTACTGCTTTATTTCAATTACAATTATCTTTTAGTAAAAATACAATGTAAATATACACTAATATTGTAAAATTACAGTACGCCTTGTGATTTTACCTATGCTCATTTTATCAGCTCTTCAGATAAAATCTTCTCTTCCTGTTAATCTTATTTTCGTAAGCACGTGTATAAAATTACATCGATTCTTTAGGGCAGGGACGCCCAACGCGTCGATCGCCCTCCGGCAACCGAATCAACAATAAATAACCTGTAAAGGCATGGCTAAACCACCGAACTTGAAACGGCACCACACAGCTCTTCACGGTACAAAATTTGATGCTGATTTTTCAATTAAAAGTAAAATTCGTGAACTGAAACACAAAGAATTGAAACCCAACCTAACCGCCCAGCAACAGATATTAATAAAACCGGCATCATATTCAGGCAATGCTACAAGTTCATCTTTTAAAGTAAGGAATTTAGTGGTCAAGAATTTCAAACCTTTTACTGAAGGAGAATTTTTAAAGAATTATTGCTTTCTTGAAATTGCGGATGAACTTTTAGACGGGTTTAAAAATAACAAAAGAAATCAAAACAATTATCGAACAATTACAGGTATCAATAAATTAACACCAAAGAGGAACTACTAGTAGTTTTTTGAGAGCTACAGGTTAGGAAATATTTAATAATTTCTTTACTTTTATTAAAAATGTACATCACCATGCATATATTACTACTTATAGAACAAAAGCATTAACAGGACATGTGGATTTATTGAGGAGATTCCCGATTTCCTTGCTTACAACTGTATCATTCACCAGCAGGTATTGGCAAGCAGGAGATTAAACATAAAAAATATGGACGTAACGTATAATATTGCAAACACTATTCGCAAAAAATCATTACAAAGGCGACTTTTGGGCGACATAACAGACAAGCATTTTCAGGATTGCCTCAAGCTAACTGTCACTCATGACAAGTCGACACATTAACGATAAAATCTGTCAACCTATTTTCTGGATTTATTTGTGAATTGTAGCTTTACTTACTAAAATTAAGTACTGAGGTACGCATACCGCACATTCAAATAAAAATAGATTTTCAATCATTTTGACATTTTCAGTTTTTTAACGAATAATTGACTTTTTTACGTGGATTGTCTTCTTCATTTAAGAATCAGCCCGGTAAGGTCATTAGGATTTATTAGAATTGTAGAATCATAGAATTTTCTGTTTAATCATTTGTAATTATTGGAGTTGCAGGCTCATGGAGGTGGGAATGCACTGCATTTTCAAATTAAATTAAATTTAAAAGGATATTTTTAGTTTTTTTCGTTAATTTCATGATTGACAAAAATATTTTCAGTTTTATCGTTCGTTACCTACTTGAAATACATAATTGGAATTGGTGAATTATATTAAAAAAATATCTAGGGTGGCCCTCACCCAACTTTCCTACTATATCTTTTACACAATGAAGTGTCTAAAAACAATTATTTAATTTTGTGAAGCCATAGTCACGTGGCCTCTACCTAACGTCAGTTTCTATGACATAATGCATTTGTCGTATTGACATTTGATGTCATGTCATGTCAGTGGCACTGACGTTTGTCAAACGGTTATAGCTCCTAAACCGTTCATCTCACTGTTCTACAAATTTGGACACTGGAGGGTAAACTGGTATCAATTTGGTTAAAATCGGATAAATCCATAAGAAGACGCATTTAACATTTGCCACTTCCGGTTGTCAGGTTGTCACCAAAAACCAATCCAGTTCGTCCCCCGGTAATTCTAAGTAGGTATGCGAAATTTCAGCCCGATACGTTGTTCCGTTTGAGCGCTATCGTGTTCACGAACATACATACACACATACACACACACACACACATACACACCCACACTCACATACAAACGCACATACATTTTCCAGAAATCATTGCAATCGATTCAGGAGACCCCAAAACGCGTATTTCCACTGAAATCCCGAAATTTTTTTTTCAAGCGATTACAATACTTTCTTTCTATGGTACTAATCAGAAAGTAAAACAGTTTTTCAGTTCTTTTTAGGAATCAGTGGTTATATGGAATTAGAAAAATTGGAAAGTAAATATTAAAGCTTCTGACATAAGTTTTGTTCGTTGCTGTGGTATTAACAAATAAATATTAGTTTGCGTATTTTGTTAATCATTCCTGTTTTATTTGCATCCTTCAGATTCTGCAAGTTTTTGACTTTTTCTGTGTTCTCTTCAACCAGATTGTAGAGAACCTATTTGTATTTTTCAAAATTTTTAACATGTTTACCGAATTGTCTACGTTTTTCCCTCTTGTAGATTATGTTGATGGATAAATAGTTAATTGCACCGGCTTTTACCTAAGTGTTTTTACAAAACAGTTCAAAGATGAACTGTTTTGTTCTAACGACTTGCTGAAAAGTTAACAGTAAGTGTATTTGTCTTCTTTTTAGTGGAAATGTTTTCCAATTTTATTAATTGGACACTCATGTAAAAATTCTAGCGTTAGCTGATGATGCTCCTAGAGCGAAACCGGTACTAACAAGTATTTTAATACACTGACAAAGTAGAACTACCAACATTTTATTTTACCTCATCAATATTCTTTTGTCTAAAGAATAAACGTAAACAAACCCGAAAATATTGTTTTGTTATGTGGAATATTGTTTTATAATAAATATAATAAACTTGTAAATACAGTGAGGAATAGTAAAACCTATTTGCAATAAGAGTAAGAATGATTAATTTTAATAAGAGTAAGAATGAAACGTTTTTTAAAAGGAGGAAGGTGAAGAATATATGGTAGCTCGGCGGCCGATCTGATAATGGGCGGTAGATCACGACATACTTTAAGGACCTTGGCCAGCCCTGCTTTAGGGCAAAAAAGCCTAAAGAAATGCCACAGAAATTTTCTCAGTGTGCTAGTTCGATATTTACTAGTAGCTCTAAAAATATCAATACATATTGGAATACATACTATTTATTTATTATGTTAATTTATTTTTACAAATTGTCTCGCTGTGAAATTTGAAAATTTTGGTATGTGTAATCACGTAACATCTACGATGATGGTGGTGGAATACTTTAGAACGTCACTACGGCCTACCCGGGTTTACGTAGAATTCAATTTGCCACCGCGCAATTTGCAGTCCTGCTATCCATTCATTACAAATCGGAGCTCACAAACGGTAGGAGGCGCTGCGGTTTTTGGGGGTAAAATTTGATTCCGTATACGGACCCATACTACACTACAATGTACTGTACTGCTAGTAGCTTTTGAGCTTTCACGTACTCCTGACTGGCCCGCCAGTTCACTCCGTTAGAAGCGCGCATAGCCGGTATCTGGCAGTATCGCAGTTTACGTGATCTACACATTTCGATCTCAAAGTTCGACATACGACGCCGCGACAGGCGCATATCAGAATAACAACGTTTAGGTCATCAGTGATACCGAACATCTTTGTTTTATTGTTGGACTATTGCGGATTTTGTGTGGTTTTGATCGTGTTTTTGTTTGTTAAATTTAATGGTGTTTTATGTAACTCAGGTTTGTTGAGTTTGAACTTTGTGGTAGATATGGAAAAATGAGAAAGAAGGCAAGGGTGTCCAAGAGGCGATCAGCGACATACATGGATAAGAACGACAGCATTGGCGATGAGTCTAGAAACGGTGAGGAGCTAAGTGTAAACATACTAAAAAAACATGCTTACATAAATTTCTTAATGCAATATCCAATATTTTGTATTGTAGCATTATATTTCTCGTTGGTTGTGTATGAACTCAGATATTTTACAGATAATATGGTGATGAATGCACAAGCCCCCTTGCAAAAAGATTTATTTAGTTTATATAAATTATATAAATACTATTTTTCAGTGTGTTGAATATGAATCTGAATTCTGCAGAAATAATTATAACCTGAAAAAGGTAATAGAAGAAGATACTGTGATTATTTTTCGGAAGCAACACATAAGTTGTGCTTTTTTTCTAGGCTAAATTCCATTTACACAAATAAAACATGTCCTACAAAAAAAAAGGTACCAAAGTTTTAGTAACTTTTATGTTTTTGTAGGGCTATTTCAAACGAACAAAAAAAATGTTAAAATGGCAATTGTAAGGTTCTTTCTACAGCTTAGTTGCCGAGTGCTGCTCTTATTTTTTTAATTTCTCCACCAGAAGAAACGTAGATTTTGGTATTTCTTATACAGAAATGTGTATGAGATTTTTCAAATAAACGTTGTCGTTGTTTGCTATTAAATTTAATATATTTGAAAGATAAATTTTTCCTTTTTATATTAAATTAATTGCTAATTAAATTAATTCTTCTGCGACAACTTGTGCTAATGGCTTCGCTCAAGTTCGCAGATGACAACTTTGACAGCATAATTATCCCAGCAAAGTCCCAATATAAGCAATAAGCGTCTCCAGAAAATTGAAATATTTCATTTTGTAAAAATTAAATATAAGCTTATGTATAATGTTATATTGAGCGTATTAATTTATCTTGTGAAGGGCAAAATACGATCAGCATAATTTTACATAACTTTTTACATTCCGACTAGTATCCTAGAAGGAAAGAATTGTAATCGACGGAAAAACTTTTTTTCGGGATTTCAGTGGAAATACGTGTTTTGGGGTCCCCTGAATCCATTGCAATGATTTCTGGAAAATGTATATATGTATGTATGTATGTATGTATGTATGTATGTATGTATGTATGTATGTATGTATGTATGTATGTATGTATGTATGTATGTATGTATGTATGTATGTGTGTGTGTATGTGTGTGTATGTATGTATGTCTGTGAACATGTATGTCTGGAACAACGGATCGGGCTAAAATTTTGCATACTTATTTAAAATTGCCGGGGGACGAACTGGATTGTTTTTAGCCACAATATGACAACCGGAAGTGGCAAATGTTACATGCGTCTTCTTCGGGATTTCCTATTTTGGCCAAACTAATATCAGCTCATCCTCCAGTGATTTTAAATAAGTATACTAATTTACAGATCAAAGGGATGAACGGTTTAGGCGCTATTAGCATTTATAGAAGCGGCTGGACAGAATCCTGTGTTGCTGTGTTGAAAATCGTCAGATTTTGACAAACGTCAGTGCCACTGGGAGTTGTTTGCTTTCTACAGAAAAATATCTGAGATGGCCACACCCAACTTTGCGACTATTTCGTTGACACATTGAAGTGTCTAAACCTTCTGATGTATCCTTAATTTCGTGACGTCACAGCCACTCTGAAATCCAACCTAATATCAGTGGCCACTGATGTTTCTCAAAATTTGTCGATTCATAACCATATCGACTACCGGTGCAGTTTAACACCCGTCTTCTATGAACGTTTGTGGCTCGTAAACCGTTTATCCTATTGATCTGTAAATCGGTATACATATTTAAAGTCATTGCATGATCAACTGGTATTTGGTTCATCAATATTGGTTTGGTCATTCAATCCCTAAGAAACTAAGGGTTAGTTCTTCAATTTTGGATTAAACCATGACCGAAGTTTAGTACTGCTTTTTAAGGCTAGTTTTTCAATACTGCTTTAAACCATGACCATTGTTTGGTATTGCTTTTTACTGTCTAATAACCAATCAATCTTCACTAATCTGATGGTTACCATGGTCAGAAATAAACCAGTGTTGAAAAGCTAGGCCTAAATGTAACATCTGCGCTTTCTGTTGTCAGATTGTCAAAAAAAGTATCCAGTTCGTCACCTGGCAATTATAAATGTGTATAGCAAATTTTAGCTCAATTACAACCACACACTTTTTCCAAATTATTGCAATAGATTAGGGGACCTCAAGCGCATATTTCCGCTAAACCCACAACAAAAATTTCGCCGATAACAATCGTTTCCTTCTAGGGTAGGTACTTGGCGGAAAGTAAAAATGGTTAATTACGAAGACACATTTTTACAAGTCTATTGCATTTACTTACGGAAAGCAGTATGTTGTTCAATTTCGTGAGTAATTTCAGAGCACACATCACGCATTTCTAATCTCGTAGCAGAAAGCCAGTTTTGTTGTTTATATTGATTGAACTATACAAGGTAACTATAATCAAGTGGCTCAATGCAATAGGCTATCGATAATAATAATTACAATTCGATTTGCAATTACGTCTACATAGAGCATCTTTGCTCAGGCACTGTTATAAAGCAAGAAAATAGGTAATCACATATTGCTTCTTCATTTATTTTAGTTCTGAAAGAAAAAGATCTAATAATTTAATGACACAGATGCTAAAGCAATTAACAAATAATCTGAAATCGTTGAGGCGGTGTGTAATTAGTTAGTTCGATGGAAAAGACCCGATTGGCTGATCATGGATAGTAAAGAATATCTGTATCAATAAAGATGTAAATTATTCCCGAAGAATTATCTAAAATTTAATGGGTCGTTTCAGTCGCACAGATTATAAAGCTTATTGTGCCTCATGGCATGAGAAAATATCGTTATAATGGACTTTTGGACCATTAGCGCTCGGTAAATAAAGGCCTGGTTTATATTTACAATAATTAAATGCGCACCAGGGATGCGATTAGCAAGAATTATTTGAAATTAATTTCATTGTATTCCATTATATCTATTATGAATGTGATTGTGTGATATCCCATCAGCAATCTGCAGTAATATCACTAGTAATCGTTTAAATTATTTTTTACCCTTATTCTTATACCCTCGGTTTTACTCCTTTATCTCATTCTAGGCGTATCCTTCCTTGTTTTTGAATGACTAGTCTAAAATCTATATTATCTAGCTGCATGATGTTTTCCGTATAAAAATGATACTTTGTCAGTGTGCCTACTCTATCTGCTTGTCAATAGATGTGGCTGATAAGAACTTACAACATACATTGTCGATAATACACTGCACTAAATGAATCAATAATTGCCGTCATTATGGTCTTTGGCGTTAAACTCTTTAATGGATTGGAATATTTATTGACATGGGCAGTAATTGTCACAGCACAAAATTCACTTGGGAATAAGACACACTGCTTTTCTTCTATGGATTATTTTTATTAGATTGTTCCTCTGAATAGGTATCATTTTCTTATACTAAATGTTGTTCCAATAGATAATAGCAATTTTTAATATGTTTGTAAAAAATGTATTGTCTGATATGTGTGTCTGATATTTATGTAAACTTTTGATTTTACTGGGTTTTATGATTTGTTTTTACTTGCACAAAATTTCCATGTCAATAAATAATAAAGAACAAAAATATTTTACATATCTATTTATTCATTAATATAACGGATCATTCGACTATCGGTATATTGACCCTATTGACCTGTAAATTGGTACACATATTCAAAGACACATACATACATACACACAGGGAAATTTTCCAAAAATCACTGCAATGTGTTAAGGGGGCCTCAAAACGCGAGTTTCCTCTGAAATCCTGATTCAAATATGCAATTATAGGTAAAATTAGTCTTTCAATATCGCATAAAATCTATTGAAGTGCTTTATAGCCGGAACTTTTCTCATTTCGTTGGAATTGAATTCGAATAGGAACTTGACGTAATCCGAGGCCCGTTAAGGGTAATCAATTTGCGTCCGATATAAAATGACAAATAGTAAAACCCTAGCCATGAAAAAAAAAATAAGAACCCTCGTGGGACACAATTTACTACGTTTTACATTTTCTCGTTCCGCTCAGGACAGAATGGAGGTCATAAATTTGTTTAAGCATCCGGATCCAGTATTTATTTGTCTTCCGTTTGCCGAACTATAGAAACATTTATTTTCAAGCGGCCGAAGCATATTTCAAATCTTGTATTAACAAATTCATCCCTGGAATTATTGAACGCGTAAATAAATACAGTCGCGTAGTTTTATCTTTTTTTCAGAAATGAAACTTTTCTGAGAAATGAAAAATATTTTTTTTTTCAATATTGTGTGGACTTTCCTGAACACGCTGTATATTAGTGTATATCTTTGCATTTCTTACGATCAATAGGATTTCCGTTAATAACAAAATGACGATGTACAACATGATTTGTACATATTTTTGACGAATTATATTTATTATGTAGGTTTTTTTTTAAATAATTAGAAAATTTATTAAAATGCTACCACATTTATTTTTAGTTTTGATATTCTCGCGATAAGTATTCTTCTGATGTGTTGTCATAATTATAAAATAAGAAACACATTGTTATGGTGAAAGAGGTTAAATTACATTGCTTTTATACTTTATACTATTCACCAGTTGCCACATCTCTACTGGATATAAAGCAGTTTGGGTAGAGAATTATCCACATATTTTATCTTAAAATGATGCGTCTAAAAATAACCTATGTGAAGTTAGCCCCCAGCACCCCTCTTATGGGAACTTACGGGTATCGAAAAGAACTAATTACTCCACTGCCTTAAGAGATGCCGCAATGAAAATAACACTGTTCGAAAGGACGTTCTTTGACCAAATTAAAAGTGGAAATGCCCGATCTCAAATATGTAAATGAATATAGGTAACGAAACCTTACAGTACAGATATAATTCTGGTTTTGCCATGAGCCCACTGTAAGTTAGAATTAGAATCCCTTGCTTAAATCATTGTAAGAGGTGACAGTTTACATGACAGGTATTTGAAATGCTGATATTCGTGCCAAGATAATAGACATTTAATGGGTGATACGCAATTCAATGCATTATTTTATGACGAACGCTTTAATAAGTTAACTAGCTGGTGAAAGTCTATCGAGCCATGCAAACCTTCCTGCCGACAATAAATAAATAAATGGCGATTGTTGTTGGTGATTTTTATGTGTCGTTTAGATATACCTTAACGATTTCGTGTACACGTTCCGTGCTCAAACACAAAGGTTACATCGAATATATGTGTAGATATTTCCCAATCTACTAGACTTAGGTATACGCCTTTTGTGAGCACTGTTTTTTTTTTTAGTAATTAAATACATTCATCAATCAAAACTAAATAACATTATTGTTTATCTTTTGTGTTTCTTCAGTGATCTATTAAAAGAACAAATTGATTATATTCATGAAATATCAATTCACATATTTATATAACTATTACAGTAAATATTTAACAACAAATACAAGATACCAAACACGTGAAGAATTACTAACAGAACAAACATAATAATGGCAGTCAGCACAATGTTACAAACTCCGATTTGATCCAGCGTAGACCCGCCCATTGTGAATCACTGCTTTTCAATTATTCTGGAGAGAATTTTCACACTGTGACCGGGTTTATAGAAAATGTGTTCAGACTGAACAACATAAGCACTACTTTTAAGTCCCGTTTACACGTTAATGCCATTTGCACAAACTTATTTACCCAAAGAACTGTGTGCAAATGAACTGACTGAAATGTTCCCGTTCACACGTTCAGTTATGTTTGTGCAAATTTGAAGTGAGGAACTGTGGTGTTTACTGTGTTCTTACTACCGTATTTTAATAACGGAAAACCAAGAACTAATTCTTGTAACTGCTGTCGTTTGCATTATAAAAAATCCGGGGTGCCCCCACCCAACTTTCCGATTACACATTGAGGTATCTAAACACTTTTACCACTATTAAATTTTGCGAGGCCGCAGCCACTCTGTACCCAAACCAAACGTCACTGTCAGTGCTATGTCAGTGGTCACTGTCGTTTGGTCTACAAATTTATATATGTACATATTTAATCTTACAAAAAGATGAGCTGGTATCAGTTTGATCAAAATAGGACGAATCTTTCAGAAGACACGTAACATTTTCCACTTACGGTTGTTCGACTGTCACCAAAAATAATCCAGTTCATCCCATATTTAGAATTACCGGGGACGAAGTGGATTGTTTTTGGTGACAATCTTACAACCAGAAGTGGCAAATGTTACATGCGTCTTCTGAGGAATTTATCCGATTGAGACCAAACTCATACCAAGTCATTCTCCAGTGACTTTAAAAATATATATCTACCAAGTTACAGATCATTGGGATGAACGCTTTATGCGCTATAAGCGTTTATAGCATCAGTTTGACATAACCACAGCCTTCGTCTCTATATTGCAAATTGTCAGATTTTGACAAACGTCAGTGTTAGTGACATGACATGACGTTAAATGTCAGTATGATAAATGTTATTATATCAAAGAAACTGACGCTAGGTAGTGTCCTGAGTGGCTCTGGTGTCACAAAATTGAATAATTGCAAAAGTGTTCAGATACTTCTTTGTGCCAATCATTTAGTCGGAAAGTTGGATGAGGGCTACCCCAGATATTTTCGTTTGGGAGCAATCGTGTCCACATACATACATACTCACTTTCCCAAAAATCATTGCAATAGATTTAGCGGAACCCAAAACGAGTATTTCCGCTGAAATCTCAACAAAAATTCCTTCTAGGGTACTAGTCGGAAAGTAAAACAAACTAAAATCGAAATTGGACAAAAGTAAATGGTCTAAACCGTGGTTACTAAAAAGTGATCTGTTTTCGCATAAGAATTTAATAGCTGAAGTATGCCAACGCTTTTTGCGACTATTGCAATAATCCAACATTTGTTAATTTTAATTACACCAATAATTTCAAGAACAGACTTTGTTCTTCAAACCATCAAGCCGATTTTCTGTCACGATAGATTTTACACAAGCCAAAAATTTTGTCTTGCACACATTTCATGACAGCGTTTACATGCAACGATTTAAATGTGCAAATCGATATGTACAAGCCAATTTGCGCAAATGACATGAGCGTGTAAACGGACCATAGAACCGATATTTCAAACCAAAATATTTCGAAACGTTGATTGGAATGTATTGTTATTTATGAAACTTGTTGGTTGTTATCTACGTAGGCCGTGTAGGTCACATTGATTAACTGGAATCAAACAGTAAACCAAAATTTTGCAAGGGGTGTAATCTGATATTTAGAAAATTGGAATTTGTATTTCACACTGACCGGAATAACTGTATTTACAAATTTATAGGTAAGCCTTTTTCTTGTCCATATTCATGTAGTATTTGTCTGAAAAGAAAGAGTTTGGTTAGTTATTAGTAATTTTGCGTACTATATTATTGTGTGCATATAAAACCCAATTATCAAATAGAATATTTAGCACTCCATTTTTTAGTGTAAAAAATATGTTTGGCTTCTTAATTTATTCTCTTGACTTTAGCACATCGGTTACGGGGCTTATTTTATTGCATATGAGTGTTCCAGAGCGTGAACTTATCTTCCTAAGTTGTCGAATTACCGATAAGTGGCACTATTCCTTCTCGAGTGCGTATGGAGAGAAGAAGATAGGAAAAGGCTGGTTGGTTACTCGGTGCAATTTGCGTATAAGGAGAATTTATTTGTACTTTATGTGTGTAGTTTTTTCTTTCTCGAAGTGAGTGTCGGAGTGAGTACTTACGCTGGAACTATACTGTTACGACTTGGCATTCTTGTACTTTTACTGCGAGTAGTTTATCTGAGTATTCTTACGCTTGAGTGCAGTGACCACAATTACAAAGTTGCTAAAGAAAAATTTTAACTTACTTGTTATGGTTTCATTTTCATCTTTTATGAATTACCTACTCATTATCATCTGTGAACCCTTTTGACTAGTTTAGAGAAGTCGTTTTGCACTTATTGCTAGTCAATTATTATTTTAATGTTTAGTTTCCAGTTATTATTTCTCATCTTCAAATTGATTTAAATTAATTTTACTGACGAGACTGTAAATATGTCCATGTGACGTATGTTGGGTTTGACGCACACAAAATAATGTGTGTCCAAGTTGGGTGTTAATTTTTAGCCTATTGTTTTGCATGGTTTAAATTTGCAAAGTGAAACTGATTGAAGGTAGCGACCAATTTCTAGTACATCTTCTGGCACAATTAAATATCTATTAATTTATCAATTAAATGATTAGTAACACTATCATACCTCATCCTTTTAAATCAGAAAGGATACGTATGTTACGTGCGGAATAATGACGCAGACATTTTTTTTTGGAAATACGCCGTGACTTCTGCTCGTAACAGTTGCAGCAGTGCCAGTGGTATGGGCACTTTGACCCAGCTAGAGGCATGGGTCGAATGTCAACCGATTACAGGACAGCTCGCTGAGATAACGCGACTAATGTTTACAGATTACATTTTCTGGGATAGACGGCTTGAATCGGAATCCAAGATATACGAAAGAAAAAACTCTTAAAATGCGTGGGTACGACGTAGAAAACGCAATGCACAGAAACGGTAAAATTTAAACAAACTCTCTAAAGCTGATTTCGATTTGACTACGTTTTGCGCTGTTGCTGGCTGGATACTAATTTACGTATCATAACTATCCTGAAATTAGTCGAAAAAAGAGTGGGGCTAAGCACTTCAGACCCCGAACATTTCGCCCTTTGCAAATAGAACACTTCCAAAATGAGGTGTTCTATGCACGAGTCACACTTTTGGTCAGCGTATATTACAAAAAAATATATTTGGCAATACAATTTTTAAAATAATTATTTCTACATGATGTATTGTGGTCAAAATGAGAAAAAATTGAGGTGAGTTTTTTAATGCATATATATATTAATAGACTGGTATTATGATGAAGATTGTAATACATTTTGATCACATAAAAAAATATCTGGGGTGGCCCTCACCCTACTTTCCGACTATATCGTTGGTACAATGAAATATCTAAACACTTTTGAAATTATTCAATTTTGTAAAACCACAGCCAATCTGGACCCTAACTAACGTCAGTTTCTATAACATAATGACATTTGTCACCCTGACATTTAATGTCATGTCATGTGATGGCACTGACGTTTGTCAAAATCTAACAATTGGCAACACAGCGACAAAGGCTGTGGATTTTGTCAAACCGCATCTATAAAAGCATATAGCGTCTAAACCGTTCATCCCACTGATCTGCAAATTTGTATACGTATTTAAAGTCACTGGACGATGAGTTGGTATGCGTCTGGTCTCATTTGGATGAATTTCTCAGAAGATGCATGTAACATTTGCCACTTCAGGTTGTCAGATTGTTACCAAAAGCAATCCAGTTCGTTTCAGCCCGATCCGTTGTTGCGTTTGGGCGCAATAGTGTTCACGGGCATACGTGCACACATACACACATACATAGAAACATACATACATTTTCTAGAAATCATCGCAATCAATTCAGGGGACCCCAAAAAGCATATTTCCGCAAAAATCTCGAAACGCCATTTTTCGTCGATTACAATACTTTTCTTCTAGGGTACTAGTCGGAAAGTAAAAACTTTTAAAATGAAGTGAGTAGTGCCTATATTGATTTACAAATGACATGTTGACAACTAGATCACAAATAATTGTTTATAGCTCAACAAGCGGATTAATTTGCAACCATGAGTTGAACTTCAAGCTATGAAATTCTATATTATGATGTTCAAGATAACTTATCATGACAACATTCTCTGCTCAAGATGGGTTTTCGGCTTTTCGGTTCTTCATAAAAATATCACTTACGATCTGAACGCTCTAAGCCTTGGTTGCAAATTTGCAATCCGTTTATTAAGTTATTGATATGGAGAGAATTCATTACATTAAGGAAACAAATATTGGAAAGTTATAACTGTTTTGGAAACTCCCAGAAACATATGTTAACATAGGGTTATCAAATAAGGCGTATTTATACAATTACCGTAAAATTTAAAACAACGATTCATAAATTACCAATATGACACGTAGGTAAAAGCATACAGGCGAAAACATCGAATATTAAAAATGGACGTGTCCATTCCGGATAACTCAATACGAAGTGGCATTCGATTAGAATTATAATTTATAATCAATAAATACCTACCAAGGAAATAAAAGAACCGCTCTCAGCTGCGTATCAAATCATCTTAACGGCCGCCGGCTTAGGCAATATTTTGACTGACGGCCAGATTTTTATTTCTATACATTTAGCGCGCACCTTTATTTTCATCTTAACATGACCTTTTCACCCAATGATCAATTAATAAGCTTTTAAGGATCGCCCACATGCATACATAGCAAAGTTGTAATTCCGTAATTATTTGTTACACCGTGTGGATTGCAGTTTTATCTCAAACATATTAGTGATACTTAGGCATTTTGTGATCAACTGGAGAATTTATGAGAGAAATATAAAAAAATACTGAAATAAGTGATGCTTGTTTATCAAGAATTTATCTTCGGGCAATGTTATTTGTATGTACTGTGAAGCGAAAATAACCGCACAAAGGAGTGCAGAATTCACGATATTTTAGTTCAATTTCACCCGATTTTCTTTGATAAATCCGATTAAATCGTTTGTGATTTTATTCCGGTGTGTTGAGTTTTCAGTATCCGTCCGACCTCAGATACCAAGGTCGTAAAAAACAATTAGACCTGGGGCGCATCGGGAGCGCTTGAAAATATAATTATTATTCGGTAGCGATTCCGAAAATACGAACACGTACGAAGTGAAGAGAATGTTTACAACATAAATAATATTCTGGCGTAAACATTTAGGAAAATAAAAAAAAATATTATTGACGGGTCGAACGGTCACTTTGGCGAGTGGCGCGGCATTTTTTTACTTTGAGATACTGACGCGGGCGTTTGATTTTTAAAATGGCGATACGACGAAACCATCTGTCGCTATCCGCTCGGCTGAAACTCGATCGGATGAGTGCATTTTTACTGAAAGCTTCTTTCTGTGTCGCAACGGACAGTGGGACATTGTCGGTGCTAACTGCCATCAACAAGTTGCGATGGCAATGGCATCTTTTCTAAAGGGGAAGAAAAATAAAATAAAAATCTTTCAATGGGTATGTGGATGATTCCAATAACGCAATTAAAAAAGGTAGGGAGACATAACATAGATCCAAGTATAATCATATAATAAAAAAAATCATACAGGTTGCTCCTGTACTAGTACCCTAGAAGGAAAGCATTGTAATCGACGGACGTTTCGAGATTTTCTCGGAAATACGCGTTTTGAGGTCCCCTGAATCGATTGCGATGATTTCTGGAAAAGGTATGTATGCATGTATGTATGTATGTATGTACGTATGTGTGTATGGCCGTGAACACGATTGCGCCCAAACGGAACAACGGATCGGGCTGAAATTTGGTACACATATTCACAATTACCGGACGAACTGGAATATTTTTGGAGATAATCTGACAGCCGGAAGTGTCAGATGTTACAAGCGTCTTCTTAGAAAGCCGGAGTTACGGTCAGTCCAAATTTTCGCACAGAGTAAGGAAAAGGAAAATTATAAGAACTTTTTATTGAAATTTGCAAGAAATGTACATTAATGTATGGCGCAAAAAAACATGGAAAAGTCTAATTTTCCACGCTTATGTTCACTTACTAAAATTGAAGCCACCTGGTATATGAGACAACATTTTCAAGGTTTAGTTTTTACCATCCAAATCCCAAATTCATGTTTCTTTTAATTTAACCATTTTTTGTTTTTTTCCAAACAAAATGTCTCAAAAGTGATATAATATTGAAGTTATGGTAACTATTTTCATTACACTCCGATTGATGCTCCGTATCTAAACAATGGGCAAAACAATAAATATAACGTCACTGATTCCGATTACTTTACATCTTGTGATTTCAATACTCTAAACTACAATACATTCTCCTATTATCCGCCTACGAGTCTAGAACAGCGTTTCTCGTGCTCTAGAAAAGGACATACATAGTCGGCCTCTTAAAATACGAGTCCAGTTGGGAGCCTTCAATTGTTATCGGCCCGCGCGCTCTGCCCAAGTGTAAACATCAACAACTCGGCTTTTGTTTTAAGAATCGGGACATAATGCACCGACGATCTACGAAGCGCTTCAGAATTGTTTATTTTATGAAACCAGTCGCCTTCGATCAGTGTTATTGCGATCTAGATGTATATTTCCAAATTTTCCAGGATATAGGACGGAGGATTTCTCTACAATCTCAAGCCATAAATATAGGTTTTGTTTAAATATAGTTTTGAAACATTTCGTTTGGTGCGTGTTGACCCTTTTCTTTCAAGTAAAGGCAAATTTTAACTTCTGCAACGGAAAAAATAGTGGATTTTAGCGGAATTACGCAATATTAAACATTTATTTTGTTTAATAACTGATCCCTGAGTATTTTATTATTAAATATTTTGACCGCAGTTTTGGCTGCCAACGCCATCGGTAAGGAATTTGAACTTTTTGATTTGACAAACATTAAATTCTTGCAAAATTTAATTTCATTAAGTCCACAAATTTGACATAATGGAAACAGTACGATTTTGGCATCGGATTACATTTTATTGCCCATATCCGATTTATAGTTATGGGTTTTATTGTTATTACCAAAAGGCTTATCTAGACTTTTAAAATGATCAAAGTCAATGTTTGCTTTTTAGGGTTCCTTTCTAAACACTGCTTTGCCAACATCTATTTTGACCTTTTATAATACAATACATGTGTGATAGAAACTCTAAACTCGCTATATTTTATAACCAGGAACTGGTTGAGATTCCTGGTTTGTTATTTGGTCAGTATCATTTTTAAATTTAGAAAACACATACTAGTATTTTTGAGACCCGGGATCCCGACTTGCGGCCCCTAGTAATTATCAAAAATATTCTCTGAAAAATCAATTGCAATTGTTGAATACTGCCCCAACATGAAAGCACTTTCTAACACTAATAGAACTCAAATCAGCATAAACTGTTGGCGTAAGTTAGTAGACTTATATGTCTAACATACGTTAGTACAAATATTGCCATATTTTTTCTATTAGTAGACTTATATGTCTAACATACGTTAGTACAAATATTGCCATATTTTTTCTATTTTATGACTATGTATTATATGAAATTGTAAATAAATGCATGATTCATTACTAGTTCACAAATTCTTTCAATAAATGTTATAACTTTATTATAGATAGACACACCTTTACTTAATGACTAGCATCAACAGACATAAATAATTTTCAAATAAATATATCCACAGTAAGCTTACGCGTCAATTTTGAAGTTCAGAATTTTAGCAAAGAAAACTTATTGAAATAAGTACGCTAGTTAGTGTTATAGTTAAGATGACACAGTTGTGAGTTAATGAGCTGTTCTAAACTACCCCGTGTTAAAAACTGCCACCCACACCCCTATATATTTAGAATTACCAGGGCGACAAACTGAGTTGTTTTTGGTAACAATCTGACAACCGATTTTTAGAAAACCCCTTACATATCAATGGGATGAATGGTTTAGGCGCTATAAGCGTTTATAGAAGCAGTCTGACAATAAGGACAACCTTGGACGTGCTTATGTCTTTTAAAATTATAGCGTACATACATGTTGATCAGCTTAATTTAGAATCATTTGATTTTGGAAACACTTATGTTTGAAATTTACGGTATGCCTATTATGTATATATGTACATACTTTGCAGCCAAGAGTTTAGTTCTTTTAAGAAACGTGTAACACCTACAGTCATTAGAATTCATTACTGTTATCCACAATTTCACGCCGTTTACCGTACTATATATATGTATGTCCGTGCATACCCAATATTGATCGTTTGTTATTCCAGCTAATCCGTTAAGCCCACACTTATCCATATAGTCAACAGTGTCAAATTACAAAGTCCTTCTTTCACCGAACCTTCAATGGGTTCCCATACAGACGACGTCCGACAATGGCATTATTTTTATCATGTTCTAACTTACGTACAAAGAGGCCGTACGAATTACTACAGCGCGGTAAATATGGACGGACCGGACTGTAAACATGTACAAACACATGAGCCGAGAAACGGTTTTGGTATTCTGCATGTCTTCTCACAAATACGGCAACAATTTATTTATCACCTTTTACTGCCCACTGCGGACGGTGTGTGGTGTGGTGTGAGTTTATCAGTAAACGCTACCTCACTTCATTACCGACGGTAAATAAAGTATGTAACCAACAGTTATGCCCTTCAGAAGTTATGTCTCCTTCGCAGATTCATACAGATCATCTGTAAGATGCATTAAGGATGGTTTGTCGCTTCAGAACAGAACTATCCTATCTCCTATCTAATTTGGTTTACGGTTTAAGTAAAAAAAAACTAAAAAAAAAAAACTTTAAGTAAAAAAATTCAATTTCTGGAGTGCTCTGAAGCGACAGTAAATAAGTCAGATTTTACACTGACTGTTTTTTTTTTTTAGATACTTTTGAATCAGATTGTACACAGAGGGAAAATGTATTCGATACAACACGAATATCTCTGAGTGAATAATATCATTTGTTTCTACATCCGCAGAAAGATCATTTGGTTGGTTCAAGTAAAATATAAGATTCTCAGAGTAAGAATATGATTTTTTGATGTTCCAAGTATTGCGTTTTCTTGTTTTAAATGTGAAGGAACTGTTTGAAAGGAATTACGTCTGTTTTAAGCGATACGTACGTACCTACACTTTTGGGCCAAGAAACTGTTTGTTCGTTGAAGCATGTATATTTTTCACCCAACAAAAAAATTGTTGTTGTTGTAAAACGAATGTCTTATATGTCTTTTTATATGTAGAAGAATAACATTTTCTTCGTCAGAGCAAAATATACTCAACATAAACATACTAAAGTCTTAAACCGGAGGAATAACTAGCCGTTGAAATAACTGCATATATTGAAATACTTACTTACAATGAAATATTATTTGGATAGCAAACATATCCTCTTCATGCTACACTATATTCTTGATATCCAAGAACAGAGTTCTTTCTGTGTCGGCTATTCCCACTACAATCCTGGTTTTCCTCATGACCTTTGTAAATCACCCAAATAAAACACTTATGCATAAATGTAAACAACAATATACCAACACTCAATATCGTCGAACTTATATAGCGGTGATTTGTGGCAAAAGACGCGAGAACCTGTTATCACCATCTGTAAAGTAATTGCTTACTTTACAACTTACTTATGTATCTTACTATGTATCTCTCAGAGTAAGAATCTTGGGTCACGAAACTGTTTTTTTTTGTTGAAGCATATATATTATTCGTTCAACGAAATATTTTTGTCATTGTAAGACGAACGTCTACTTCTTTTATTGAAGAATACCTTTTTCTTCGTCAGAGAAAAATATACTTAACATAAACATAATAAATTCTTAAATCGTAAGAATAACTAACCGTTGAAACAACTATACTGAAATTCTTATTAGAATAAAATATTATTTGGATAGAAAAAAAAACTCTTTATGCTACACTATATACGCAAGAATATTTTTTCTTGATATCCAAGAATAGAATTTTCTCTGTGTATAGTTGATGAAGGTAATCTTTGGTGGTTTTAGATATTCTTTCAGCAAATTATACCAACAAATTCTTCTTGTTTTGTGATAACATTTTTATGATACCACCCCCAATTTTTACCCCATATGAAGCGCACATTGATTTATGAATTCGAATGGTAATGAACCAATAATGTTCTTGTAAACTCTACAGAATCAAGAACGTATTTCAAATTTACAATCAGCGCAAAAAACTCATTCCTAAATGTTTGATAATTTTGTATCTCTAAGAACTTTTACTACCTATACCTATTTGGTAAATTCTTTCTAACTAGTACATTTTTCGTAGCCAATTACAAGTAACAATTGTATCATAAGTAATAAATATATCTACAACTCATTTACCGCGTGTAACCAATATTGATTTTGTGGTTTAAGTTTGGAACACCCTGTAAAATAATTAAAGACCTTGGTCAAGTTTTCGTCTACTCAGTTTTAAAGTCGAATTAATTAGACGAGACGAAGATAGTGTTATAACTGAAACCTTGTAGGTTTTACTCGCTTATTTTTTAACGTTCCTACTGTGACGATTTTGTAAATGTTCTCTAATGGATTTAATTTATAATGATTTAATTTATAGTAAATTTATAAATAATTCATTTATTTAGTGTACTAAATCTATGTAGTATTTCTACGTGAGTGAAGAACCGAACAAAAACAAACGGGAGACGTTAATTATGTTTTTTATGTCTAGTCATTTTTTTTTATTACACACCACTCTCTCCAGATGTTTTATGAGGAGCTAATTTGTTAGGATTCGTTGTCTTGTATAATAACCATTCGTCGAAGGAAAGAATACAGATCGTTCATAAAAAGGGGTTCATAATAATGATAATGAGCTGACCTAAGGCACTAGCGTATACCAATTTATTCTCTAATGAGGAACATATTTCACCGATGGCGCTGAATGAATATCGATAAATAGTGAAGGCGAATATACATATAATAGTTATAGACTAGTACAGAGTGCCCATATGGCCGGTATGGTGTGGTTAAAGAGCAAATCCACCGTTATATGGATTATTAAATTTATGTACCTGTTATCGCTTGATTTATTCACTCGGGTTATATTGCATGCACGCAGTTTACAATAATAAGTAATTTCGATATGAATGTATTATAAAATCAAGTACACAATTAATGAAATAATCAAAAAAGGAATGGTGGTATATTATGGGGCAAGAGTATCAACCGCGATGGCCAGGTAACAGCTTCACAAAACTAACCGCAAGTGGAGCAGATCTTCCGAGCGATGTATGGTCATTATACGGCAGTTCCGTTCTTTATCCACGTTAGCTATTTTTTGTAAACTTGTTGAAATTTTGGTCAAATTATAAATGACAGTGTTAAAGCTCGAAGTAGATATTCAGACATTAACTTGCGATTTATGGTCAGTATAATCACCCTGTTAGAAATAATCATTACAGCGTTTTATTTCAAGTATGACAAATTATAAATTAAACTAGTATACATATTTAAAGTCACTGGAGGATGAGCAGGTATCACTTAGGTCAAAATCGGATAAATACCCAAGAAAACGCATGTAAATTTGCCACTTCCGGCTGTCAGATTGTGACCAAAACAGTCCAGTGCATCCCGTGGTAATTTTGAATAAGTGTACCAAATTTCAGAACGATCCGTTGTTCCATTGGCGCTATCATATTCACACCATAACCACATCCATTATCCAGAAATCATTGCAATCGATTCAGGGGACCCAAAATGTGCATTTCCGCTGAAATCTCAATTTTTTTCGTCGATTAGAATACTTTCCTTCTAGGGTACTAGTCGGAAAGAAAAACTGTCAAATAAATCTAAGACAGTGAATGTTGAATAAAGAAATATTGGACTACAGGAATGTTTTCGTTTCATACTGCAGACATTACCTACTTGTTTGAAAATTTCCGTCGTGCAATCCATCACGTTCTCCGTTTTACCATTCAACATTCTACATGTAAAAACGCCTCAATTTGAGCAAAATCGCTGGTATTTTAAACGGTGTCAACTGGCGTCACGTTCTCGGACGACATGCCTGTCCAACGCGACGACAATGCTGAAATATCTGGTGTGGCCCCCACCCAACTTTCCGACTACATTGACACACTGTTTACATATTTATAAACTCTCTAAACGTATAGACTATATAGAGGGTGAAACACCAAAAACGAATGTCCGTGCGATAATAACAATACATACAAGGCACTTCTCCATATAAATAACTATAATATCATAATATACTGTCACGTATACATGTGGTTTTCTACGAGATTTATTTCTCTACTGCTTGTTTATTTATTCTTTAATCGCTGGCGGGGCGATAATATTCAAACAATAACGTGTGACCTAACGCGGTATGATGCCGTCAGTTCTCCATTACGTCACAAACCAATGGCTAAAAACTCTTATGGAACCCAAACCGCTCATCCCATTGATCTGTAAATTTGTACACATATTTAAAACGACTGCAGGATGAGATGGTGGGTCAAAATCGGATGAATCCCTAAGAAAACGCATGTAACATTTGCCACTTCCGGTTGTCAGATTATCACCAAAAACAATCCTGTGCATCCCCAGGTGATTCTAAATATGTATGCGAAATTTCAGCCCGACCCGTTGTTCCGTTTGGGCGCTATCGCGCTCACGGACATACCTACACACATACACACGTACACACATACATTTTCCAGAAATCATTGCAATCGATTCAGAGAACTCCAAAACGCGTACTTTCGCTAAAATCTCAAAAAAAAAAATTTCCGTCGATTACAATACTTTCCTTCTAGGAGTCGAAAAGTAAAAAGTATACATACACAGAGTCACAGAGATATCGCGATGGTAATAAATAACGCGATAAAGGACGCGTATAATTGATCGGAAAAATTGCGGGGACATGTTTTATTCATTTGCGTTGATCGTGTGCCGCTTAGGTAGGAATATCAGACAGTCTCTGGTGTGTTGTTGTTGTTTGTGAGATCTCTGTGTTCTTTGCCGATTCACGATCGGAGCATCGGCATCGCTTAACACGATGAATTATTTGCGATGCATAACGTTGCGCTGCATGTTGTAGTATGGCGAACGCACCTGACATACGAAAGAGTTATGGTAATCGATGGCTCTTAAGAAATGCGATCGATCTCTGGAAAGTAATGCTTGAAGGTAAGGAGTGGTAGAATGTACAAAATAAGCCCATACTACACACGTGCGCACGTGTGTAAAACCCTATTTGATTATATACAACTCGGCATCGGTGTCGGCGACGACACCGATTATGTCGGTACGTGTGTAAGCGCACTAAGGGCGTTTTCACACAGTGTGAAAACGGCCTAAGGATGCATTCGTATGAAAACTGATGAAAAAACTGTGACTATGTAGTATTTTGACTGACTATGTTTCAATTTTGTCCAATGTGTACCAATGTGGCCAAAGTGACCGGTGAGAAGTTAGCCACAACTTTTCTTTCCAAACCGACTTTAATTAGTTATACATCATTGGAAGGCGCATAACGCCCAGAATCTCCCATAGTTTTGCCTGATCGAAGAAATCATAATTAGGGTCCAAAAAATTGAAATGAAAGTTGGATTTCTCGCAATTTTGCCGAAATTCCCGGGATCATATCTCAGTTATTACACAACCTATCTCAACGATCTTTGCACCACTGGAAAGGGCAAGTCTTCAAGTACACCCCATAGTTTTGCTCGATCAAAATTATGACAACTTCTGTCAAAAAAAAAAAAATTGAAACAGTAGTGTTCTGAATGATAAAAAAAACATCTTAGATCACCTTATGCCAGCCACAACAGATATCCACAACTCTTATTTCTCAACCGATTTTAATGACTTATACATCATTAGAAAGCGTATAACGCCTTGAATCTCCCCTAGTTTTGCCCGATCGAAAAAATCATAATTAGGGCCCAAAAAATTAAAATGAAAGTTGGCTTTCTCGCAATGTTGTCGATATTCCCGGGATCATATCTCAGTTATTACACAACCTATCTCAACGATCTTTGCACCACTGGAAAGGGCAGGTCTTCAAGTACACCCCATAGTGTTGCCCGATCAAAATTTTCACAACTTCTGTCCAAAAAAGATTATTGAAATATTGGTGTTCTGAATGATCACCATATGCCAGCCACAACAGTTAACCCACAACTCTTATTTCTTAACCGATTTTAATGAGTTATACATCATTGGAAAGCGCATAACGCTCTGAATCTGCCTTAGTTTTGCCCGATCGAAATATCAGAATTAGGGCCCAAAAAATTAAAATGAATGTTGAATTTCTCGCAATTTTGCCGAAATTCCGGGTATCGTATCTCAGTTATTACGCAACCTATCTCAACGATCTTTGCAGTACTGGAAAGTACCTCCATAGCTTTGCCCGATCCAAATATTAATTAGAGCCCGCAAAATGAAATTGAACGTTAATTTTCTTGCCAATTTACCCCAATTATCGGGGATATATTTCAAGTATTATTATCCTAATGCCATTAAGTAATTCTTACTTTAATAGAAAATATAAGTTTTCATCTGCTTCCCCTAATTTTGTAAAAAATTAATTAAATAAAATTATGGCAATTACTGTCCTAGACGTGGAATAAGAGAAAAATCTCACGTTTGCTAAAAGGTGACAGTTCGCAAGCACAGCGCCAAAGGTTTTGGATTCTGTCAGATAGCCTTTAAAAAGGTTTATAGCGCCCAACCCGTTTATGTATTTGATCTAAAAATTGTCATACATGTTTAAAATCCCTGGAGATTGAGCTTGTATCAGTTCTGTTCTTTGTGCAATACATAAGAGAGATGATATGTTGGCATTACCAATACCATTTCATTGATAAATATTAATAGCAAAATGTTACTAAGTAAATCATTGATTATATAAATTGGAGACTTCCGCGGTCCGAATTACCAAGTTCTAGATCCATTCACTTCGTAGCTGTCTTACTGTTACGTCTTGAAGATACCTCTTGCAAAAGAGTGCGGAACGTTGACTACTTTATCGTCGTTGACGCGGTTTTCTCCCTGAAAAATAGAACTTGGTAAATCATCGATTTTAGCATATTGGCTTTAGCAAAAAGGGTTAATACTACAGTGAGTATGGTGAAATATTTTATTAATACATATTTTTATAGAGAGTATTTGACATGTCTTTCTACCAATGCAAGGATCGTTGAGATAGGTGGGGTAATAACTGAGATATGATCCCGGGAATTTCGGCAAAATTGCGAGAAATCCAACTTTCGTTTTATTTTTTTGGGTCCTAATTATGATTTTTTTCGATCGGGCAAAACTAGGGGAGATTCAGGGCGTTCTGTGCTTTCCAATGATGTATAACTCATTAAAATCGGTTCAGAAAAGAAGTTGTGGATAACTTCTCACCGGTACCAAACTTTCATATTTTTATATATAATATGTATGTATATAACACATACACATTCACAAATCTAACATAAACTAGTGGTTTATGTCACTTTCTGAGATTTAAGTTGTTTCATTTATTTACTCTATAGTTTAATAAATTTATTAAGAGGAAATAAAAAATTAATTGATAAAGAGGACGTAATTAATTGACAAAAATAATTAACATATCGTATTTTTTATGAAATTTGATAAGGGACTACTTTAAGAGACGTGTGGTGTACTTAGATTTTTACTTTCCGACTAGTACCCTAGAAGAAAAGTATTATAATCGACGAAAAAAAAAATCAATATTTCCGCGAAAATACAATGATTACTGGAAAATGTATGTGTACATAAGTATGTATGTATGTCTGTGAACACGATAGCGCCCAAACGATACGTCCGACCGGGCTGAAATTTGGTAGCACGTTAGAAACTTTTTGTAAAATTTAAAAATTGTTAGATACAGCGGTTTCCTGGAATTTATTGAACATACACACATACACGGACAAACACAGAAACTGACATCATTGTGCTTTTGGTGGATTGGGTTCCTGGTAACTCAAAACTTGTTTGTTCATCGACAAAATAAGATGCAAATTTTTATCGATTTCAATGCCTCCCTTAATGATTTTAATGCCTATGTACAGTATTAAGTATATAGGTCGCTAACAATACAAATTTTATGAAGGTGTTCCGGGCCACGTACTGTTCTTGTCCTAGATTACAGTTGATATAAGTATATATTTACACATATGCAAGACAGGACTGACATTGAGAAGGCTGTCAGGCAAGAAGATCGTTTTCTTCATATATAAAACTTTTAACTTTCATATTAAAAACAATTCTTAACAGTTTTATGTTTGTTTTTTTTTTATTTTACAGCTGTACTGTAATCAACTTAAAAAACTCAATATTTGTCCATATTTGCATGTCGATTATACTGACGGTTTGAACAAATTTACTCGAACAACTCATACCGGGACATCTCATAGCCAGGTACAACTCATACCAAGGGACAACTCATACCAAGACAACTCATACCAAGGGACAAATCATACCAAGACAACTCATACCAAGGGACAAAGTTGTGCTGGTATGGGCTGTACACCACCCGTTTTGTTCGTATGGGAAATCAATCCCAAATGACATAGTAATACATAGTAAAGTACATAGTAATCGCTCTAATCTATACGCCACTTACCTCCCACAGGTGATGGTCATGTCATGACCACTATGCGCTGTAACTTGGTGGAGGTTTGTAAGCTTGCTGCATTGCAGATCGGAGTGGACACATGTGACTGTTCATAGTCAGATAGGGCTGATTGTAACTAAGCAACATTTGTTGTTTTTTTGTTATAACGTGAAGTAAGTTTAATAGTTTATTAGTATATATAATAACTGTGGTAAATGCGTTTTGTTAAGAATTCATCTGATTGAGATCAAATTGATTGACACTTCGTGCTCATCCTCCAGTTACTTTAAATATGTACACCAAATTGCAGATCAGTGGGATGGACGGTTTAGGCGCTATACGAGAGAGAAGCAGTTTGACAGAATCCACAGCCTTCGTCGCTGTGTTGCGAATTGTCAAATTTTGACAAACGTCAGTACTACTGACATCACATGACATTAAATGCCAGTATGAAAAATATCATTATGTCATAGAAACTGACGTTAGGTGAGGTCCATAGTGGCTCAGTCTCAAAAAATTGAATAATTGCCAAAGTGTTCAGACACTTTATTGTACCAATAATGTAGTCGGAAAGTTGGGTAAGGGCCACCCCAGATATTTTGTATCAGTTGTAGTATGCTACATTTAGCAGTCGTTGGACATTTGAAATTTATTCGGTAATCCGCTTCAATTATAATTTGGCAGTTCTATTCAGTTCCGTTTAAAAGACCTGTTTTGGTTACTGATCCATAAAAGCGAGTGGAATCGGAAAAGAAAAGGAAAATGTGATTCTTATTCTCTGAATTAAATCGCAAATTAAATTTAAAGAAACCGACTCGTTTAGTACTTATAACATATTTGCACCTCTTTCTGTGATCAAATCGTCCACCTCGCAGTTCACACCACCCATTTCACTTTGGTCTCACTTTTGGGTAGTTCTTTGCGCCCTCAAAGAGTGTTTACATATAAACATATCCTCAGTTATCCACAGAATACCTCTCCACCACTTAAGGCGAGCTTTCCCTCTCAGTACCTCTTTGAGTACCACTAAAACACCCGTTGTTATTAGAAGAGATCATATTACCGTGTCCGCATTATTTACGGAGAGGCTGGCTGGCGTTCCGGTGATTCCCCGCCTTGTCTTGGGCCACTCAACACTTAAGTAAACAGCTAACACCTATCTAGAGAACCGCCGCCTAAAGCATCATCAGAAACCGAGTCTTCCTTTTCCCAATGTTATTTTAAGGATTTTGTGACGCGTAACACCTTGTCGGAGATAACGCCGCGTTCTGCGTTCCACTTCGTGCGTGTTTTGGCTTTTGAGAGGGCGCTATTGTCGCACCGGAGAGAGTAAAAACAAACGGAACGACCGGAAAGGCAAACAAACTGAGCTTCCTGAATACCAGGACTAATTGTGTTTTTGATCGGGATGGTCGCAGAGTTATTTATTCGATGGTCTTGGCAAGGGGATTAATTGATCAGTGATTTATAGTCGCTTAAATTTGAAAAAAAAAACGGGAAGGAAATGGGAAATGTCAATTTGATTTTCAGGAATTTAGAATCGAGTCCTTAAAAAATGTTTGTAGGATGAGTATCAACATTAACACTAATAAAATAAGATAGTTTTCTACACAAAGAAAAAGCGACATCTTTACGTTACTGCTGAATTTTGTGCGAGGGCTGAAGAAATTATAATAAATAATCACTAGGAGTTAAAAAACGCACTTTTATTGAAAAATTTTAGATAAAATATTTCTTTCACGTTTTTTTGTAGTGCCTATTTATTTCTTGTCTGTAGACTTCAGTTAAATGTTTTCTAATATCAACTGTTCCCAACATTCGAGATTGCATACACTTCTTGAATGCTCCGCACATTTCTCATGTACTTTTTTCATTTAAGTAATCTATATCGGAAATGCCAGTTTTTCCATGACGTATCTGTCCCAAACAAAAGGCATGGAAAACAAAAACATGCTTTTCTGGACAACCTGTTAACCAACTATGTGCTTCATATAAGTGCCGAAATTATATTTTCGGTCATACTTATTTGATCGACACAGATATTTAAATCTGGAGTTTACCATTCCAAAGATTTAATTTCAACTGATTTTTTTTGCTTCCTTCATTTCAATAATTAAATTAACCTTTAAATACAATAATAATTAACGTACCTTTTCAATTAAATATTCAAAATAAAACTCTTTTAACTACCGTCTACGCATTAAAACAAAAATTTAAGCTAGAATATGCTTACTGCGGACTGCAAGGTTTGCAATCAACATATTACGAAAACCTCTGTCACGCGTTCGCATAATTTGGTTTGCCGTACTTACAATGCACAACGAAAAGCGAAAGAAGTATGTTTTTGTAAAATAATTGTATGGCAATGTAATAGCTATAATAATTTTAAAATGTTTTCATTATTTCTGGGAAAGCTGCAGCACTGCAGCCCTTATAGACAAGTCATTTTAGGGTGTAAGAAAAGTAACGAACCATCAAAACTTTTTACAAAAAAATGACCTCCATGATCTTTTACTTTTACACAGTGGCGGACTGGCCATGAGCTACCGGGGCTCACTTGTGTGGTGTCAGTGGGCCGGTTTGGCGATGTGGGGCCGCTGGGCTACTCCGATAACCACAGTAAATTTGATCAAAATATTTTTTTAATATACTTAAAGGTAAGTACACTTTGTCGGACCAGGCTAGTGAGGGGGGGGCATTGCATCAAAAGATCCGATTGCTCACACTTTATTGGGCCGCATTGTGAGCTTTTTTTGTGGTTATTTCTAGGTCTAACTATAACCCACTTTTTAATATTATACAGTAACATTGTTATTTACACTGTTGTTATATCAATTAAATTAGTTTTTGCCAGTCACAAAATAAATAAAGTTTACAATTTTATAATGTGCAAACAACATTTCTCAAATTAGAGATATGGTATACGGTATTTAACATTGTGCTGAAGAAGTGGAAGAATTATCGCGTAAAGTCAACAAAATCTCAGCCAGCATTTCGTGTTTTTATTGGGAAAACAATGGCGAATATTTTTTGAATTAAAATTATATAAAATGCTCCAGTTGTATGAAAAGCAATTACTCACAAATATTGTTCAACCCAAATATGTAAAATACCAATATAGATTTCATAAAAAAATTTCTTTTCCAAATCTATTATCTTTTCCTTCCAAATAATTTCAAATACAATATTTACTTACCCCAAGGCCGAACTTTATTTCAAATAAAACCAGATTTATTTCATTCAAACGTCATTCTGCAATCAAATCCAAACAATTTCTACATTACGGAAATCACGGAAACCCATTTGGTGTAAAAGAATCATGTTTTAAGTAAAAACTATTTCTTTTGACTTTAAGAAATATTTCAAATAAAATATTTCTTTCAATTTTTTTTTAATTTAAAAATACTTGTAATATTTGTTTCAAACATATATTCTTTCCTTGAAGGAAATATGTTCTAAGAAATACATTTATTTGATTTTACATTTCTTTTCCCTCAGTGTACAGTGTCAAAATGTTCACTGGCCTAAACTTTCCCCTACATGTTTCGTTGTACTAGAATCTGTCAAATCGTCGTTGATAATGCAATAAGTCAAAAAATGGTGTTATGAGTTTATTGCCCTATAGCAACCGCTACATACAAACGCTACATACAAATTGCAGTATCAACAACAAAACAATTTTTTTCTCAGTGCGCATGATAAACTTTTTTACGTCTTCAGTTGCGTAATCTAAAACCAAGCTGAATTACAGGGATTTAAAATGCTATGCACATAAAAAATCTTTATAATTCACCTCCTATCGAACCAGTAATCAATTCTATGACAGTCTGGGGACTCGTAAAATCAGGACTTAAGTCGCGGGAACTTCAGATTTATTTCTACGATTACATTAAATAAGTCACATGTTCACATAAAGCTTATCTTAACCCGACTGCCAGCCCTCAATATAAAAAAAAACAATCATTAACCCGATACGGCCAACTTGGGGCAGCCACACAGATAGCAGCGTCGGCCTGGGTTGTCCCATTGCAAGACGAATTAATCTTGGGCGGTTGTAATGGGTCTGTTGAAAGGGAGCATTGTGACGATCCTCGCTTGTCATCCGAACGTGTCCGTACAGTCTATTCGCCTATACTACGACTGATGCCACGGACAGATTGCTTGCCTTCGAGAATTGAAGTTTGTTATTAATTATCGTCTCGCAGCAGGAAAACAAGAAAGAAATACGTTACAAATTGTTCACATCGCCTTTGGGATGCAGACTGATTTATCGGTGGATTTATACAATATACATAATAATAACCTCACTTATTTTTAATGTATAAAAGTAATATTATTTACTATTAATTAATATACTCATTCTATTGAGTATATTTAAGAATCATCTTTCCCTTAAAAAAAATAAAATGGCGGTTTGAAGCCCTGCATATAATAACGATGCAAATGTATAATTTTAACTTTCTCAAAATGTATTTTGTATTTCACGTCAAGTTTTGTGTTTTTATTCGAACTGCAATAATATTTTATGGGTCATTTCTGTAGCCGTTTCGTCTAGGAGCTCTTATAGAAATAGTAGCTTTACATCTTTTGTGGTGTAAACAACATTCGCCAGATATTTTAATGCGTTCCATATTTAGCGTGCTTGATGATGGGACCGCATAGAATCGGAGATTTGCTTTTCTTGCGACGAACCAGATTAATGGCATTTGCGATTCCTACTGACACTGGCGATTCCTCATTTTAATTTAGATAACGGCGTGATACTAATGACTTTCACCGGCTCACTTATTCATTTTGTGTAGTAGATAGCGCGATTCACGATTGTCCGAAGTTGAAGCTAAAGAAAAGTTGGAAATCGAAAATTTCTAATCGCCGAACCATAAACGAGTTATGTTACAAATACATGCCCGCACCTTATTAAGATTTATACGAATTATTGTATTGGCAATATTTTTAGGGGTATTTCTCAGCGCTGATATTGATTTCTCCTGTCTCGTAGATTTTGCTAGCAGTATAATTCAACTCAAGGCGCTTTTATTTATTTATGGGTGTTGTGAAAGCTCATACTCACAAGCGTTCCAGTTTCAAACAAAATATTTCATAATAGACGAGCTCGAAATAGTGAACAAAACATACAATCGGCCATACCCGTTAATAATTTTGAGGAGAAATAAAAATACAACGTTGAGGATTTTCTAACATTTAGTGCAAATTATTACTGTCGCGGTGATCGGTATTTCTTATATCTTCAAAAAAACTAAAACTTCTTATACAGGGTGTCCTGAAACGCAACGTTAAGCGGAAGCCAGCTATTCAAAATATCGTCGAGCTGCGCCACTCAAGCAGCAGCAGATATCAATGCAACTCGCTACGCATGTTTTATCAAACGATCATTTTAAAAAATATGCAAACGATGCCGACCAGCCTGTATTCGTGCTGAAGCAAAAGAATTCGAGCATTCGAATTTGTAAAATAAAAGCATCTTTTTTACTCTCATAGTTTTCCATTTATTTTTCAATTTATTTCCTCAATTGATTAACTAGGCTAGGTTGAGTTTCTTGCAATAATTTCTAATAAAAATTCTCAAATTTTTATTTGGGCAGAAAAGTAGCGTTGTACCTTTTTGAAATCCTAACTAAATGGCCCATTTTTTTTTTTGAATAAGTTGCCGAGGATAGTACATTATATTTTTTCTATAATAAAAAGTCAAAAGTGACAACATTTTTTCAACTACAAACATGTCAAAATTTGTTGTGATCGGTCTGCGACTGCGATTAATGGTACGGTTATTTAAGATAATATTAGCAAATATACGCAAGAGAATTACGAAATTTGTTGCCACAGTAACTAAACTAACCACTTTTTTGAACAAATGCCAACTCTTATATCACTCACCTAAGTGATAGAGATTTTTTAAAATATTATTGCCAGAACGTTGACGTTGAGATTCGGGATAACCTGTATAAAAAAATATTAGGTTTGTCGTTTACTGAACGTTGACTATAAATAACGTAATTATATTATATTTGAATTAAGAAAATTCCCTGTCCAAATCTGTCAGGTTATCCATAACATTCATGTACATAAAATTAATAAATTCGGAGAGGATTTCGAACCAGGGAATTTTGAGCTCCCTGGGAAATAATTAAGGACCTTGCTCAAGCTTTCGGCTACTCATATTCAACTTGGCTTTAATTTGCAATGTTCCTACTTTGGTTTAAAACTAAGTAGACAAAATATCAGTGCGGTTACACACATTAAATGAGTTCAGACATCGAACTAGAATGAATTGGTCTAAAATTCTTCATATTGTTTTGTTTATCTATATACCGGACTGCCTCGAAAGCAGACAAGCGACCAATTCGCAGTGATTTAATAAAGAATATTTGAAGTATGGAAGTATTTACGAGTGTAGAGGATGAACAAATTGTTCTTTTGGTATCAAATCACCCAGAAATTGATGATCCAAATAGTACCCTAAAAGAAAAGTATATATAAAAGTATTATATTATATAATTGACGGAAAAAATATTTCGGGGTTTCAGCGGAAATACTAGTTTTGGGGACCTCTGAATCGATTACAATGATTTCTGGAAAATGTGTGTATGTGTGTATGTGTGTATGTGTATAAGTGTGTATGTGTGTATGTGTGTATGTGTGTATGTGTGTATGTGTGTAAGTGTGTATGTGTGTGTGTGTATGTGTGTATGTGTGTATGTGTGTATGTGTGTATGTGTGTATGTGTGTATGTGTGTATGTGTGTATGTGTGTATGTGTGTATGTGTGTATGTGTGTATGTGTGTATGTGTGTATGTGTGTATGTGTGTATGTGTGTATGTGTGTATGTGTGTATGTGTGTATGTGTGTATGTGTGTATGTGTGTATGTGTGTATGTGTGTATGTGTGTATGTGTGTATGTGTGTATGTGTGTATGTGTGTATGTGTGTATGTGTGTATGTGTGTATGTGTGTATGTGTGTATGTGTGTATGTGTGTATGTGTGTATGTGTGTATGTGTGTATGTGTGTATGTGTGTATGTGTGTATGTGTGTATGTGTGTATGTGTGTATGTGTGTATGTGTGTATGTGTGTATGTGTGTATGTGTGTATGTGTGTATGTGTGTATGTGTGTATGTGTGTATGTGTGTATGTGTGTATGTGTGTATGTGTGTATGTGTGTATGTGTGTATGTGTGTATGTGTGTATGTGTGTATGTGTGTAAGTGTGTATGTGTGTATGTGTGTATGTGTGTATGTGTGTATGTGTGTATGTGTGTATGTGTGTATGTGTGTATGTGTGTATGTGTGTATGTGTGTATGTGTGTATGTGTGTATGTGTGTATGTGTGTATGTGTGTATGTGTGTATGTGTGTATGTGTGTATGTGTGTATGTGTGTATGTGTGTATGTGTGTAAGTGTGTAAGTGTGTAAGTGTGTATGTGTGTATGTGTGTATGTGTGTATGTGTGTATGTGTGTATGTGTGTATGTGTGTATGTGTGTATGTGTGTATGTGTGTATGTGTGTATGTGTGTATGTGTGTATGTGTGTATGTGTGTATGTGTGTATGTGTGTATGTGTGTATGTGTGTATGTGTGTATGTGTGTATGTGTGTATGTGTGTATGTGTGTATGTGTGTATGTGTGTATGTGTGTATGTGTGTATGTGTGTATGTGTGTATGTGTGTATGTGTGTATGTGTGTATGTGTGTATGTGTGTATGTGTGTATGTGTGTATGTGTGTATGTGTGTATGTGTGTATGTGTGTATGTGTGTATGTGTGTATGTGTGTATGTGTGTATGTGTGTATGTGTTTATGTGTGTATGTGTGTATGTGTGTATGTGTGTATGTGTGTGTACAACGCTTTCAACGCATACAATCTACACAATGCAAATTTTTATTGATGTGGACCCAGCTTAAGTCGAAGAAAACACACATGACAAAAAAATTGTCTGGAAATTAGTCGCCGCTACTCATTCGCAGTCGTCAGCGACTTGCAACCGTAGAGGAAAACGCAGCCCGTAGTTTTAGCCGAAACCAAAAAAAGAAATTCTATTTTTGCCGAAAAAAAAAATCGGATCTGAATCGATATACATTAACCGTGTTGAGCTGGAACTGATAAAATAACAGTTTGAAGCCCTGGATTCGCAGATACACAATTGAGATGCAAGTAAAACTCTGCATATAGTATATACTATAGTTAATATAATAATAACCACTAAATGGCTAGTTTTCAGCGTGAAAACTCATTTTCTTAATACAATTTTTATTTTAAAAAATCTCTCGTGTACACAAAAATGCGTACCGATTGAAAAAATAATCGAAAGTTATTGTTGCTATACATATTGATTTGATTTTTTCTACTGACTGTCGGGTCATCGATGTTGTTTTTGCATTTTCGAGTATCAAATAAATTACTATTTTATGATAATGTCAAGTTCAGACGGAATCGTAATAAATTTAATGGAAAGTTGATATGTACATCTGCGTCTGGTATACATTTTATGGAAGCGTCTGTTTCTAGTGCATGTATTTGCATACATCATAAAATATACCTCTTGAAACGAGTACCCATGCAAACTGAGCGACGTATTAATAAAATTAAGTAGGAAATTAGAATTTTTGCGTTTTGAGCCATCACAAAATATACATAATATATTTTGTGGAATTTAAATTTCCAGTTTCAGTTATAATTTGTTGCAACTTACCGATTCACGGTTTTGACAAGCATGAACAAAATTAGGTAATTTCCTACATAAATTGCATGCCAATCCAAAAAATATTTTTTGACATAACTGATGTTTCTTGGTCCACAGTTAACTAAATTGTCCGAAACGTGATTGATAATGATTATAGTGTACGTAGCACTAATAAAATCATCTTACAAGTAACAAATTAAAAAGTTTATGTGATAAAAAGAATTAAAAGATATACTACTGTATGTTTTCGAATTGAAAGTTATAAATTCAATTAAAAGTGATATTGTGTTTAGGACCGCTCTGCTGTTATCTGAAAATTGGGCGAACTCTGCGCTTTTTAATTAAATTTTTGGATCGACTTTATTATTAATCCAGGGCATACGATACAGACAAAAAATGGAATAAAACTTTACGGATTGCGTGAAATCGATAACAAGCGTTCGCCAGACGTTTTCAGATGCCGAGTGAAAATCAATTAATTTTATAATTAAACCACTGCTTCCCTAACATAATCGACCGAAAAGTGCTTTTTTTGTGTTTCGTTGAGTAGGTAGCAAATCGACATTCAAATATATGTGCAAAGAAGAAGAGAATAAAGAGCAATTAATAACCAATCTTCCACGGTTAAAATTTACGACGTAACAAAATGCCATAAGCAGATAAATCAGACCCGAGTGCTTTGCTTATCCCAATAAATCATATAATGTCATTATCAATTCAATTATTTACGGTTTTCTTCGGAAGGCGAGAAGATGATGAAAATATTGAGATTTTTTTATTTTCAAAGTAATCCTAAAATAGTAATTATAGTCGATAATTTACAGTTATAAACAAACCTATTTTAGAATAATTAATTCTTTTTAAGAGTCACGCTTTTCTAACCTAATTGGGCAATTACATCGTCGTCGTCGTTTATATGTGCTTAGGTGCGTTTTATTGACGGTAATAACATGTTGTAAAACTAGCTATTTCTTTTCCGTTAATGATACCTATGTATGTATTAGGGTTCTTAGAGTTCCTTTGGAAGCAGTTAAATTGGGTTTATTATAGTTTTTTGTTTGCACATTTTACAATTGAAGAGTTGTAAATCAAAAGGGTCAAGTGCCATTTTTATGTTTTTTGAGGTTTTTGCGTCAATAGGTTCTACAGGCCACCCTCAGTAACAATAAAAAGGATCTATGTCAATATCAATTCGGGGTTAGTCCGTACAACGGTGGATGATGGCATGACATGGCCAAAAGTATCATGCGTCGTCTTTAACACGCCCACCCATTAGTTCACAGTATTCATCAAAGCACCGCATAAACACTTTAATTCAGACCTTATCCGAGAGTTTGCTTAATGCTGCATTAAGTGTCTTAATTAAGTTTTTATTTACATAATCAATAAAGAAATACCTTGTATTCTTGTTAATATACCTTTCTGGTTGAAGTATAAGAGTAGCTGACGCTTAATTTGATAAAATGCTTGATTTATGATTTCTAAATTTCCGGGAGGAAATCACGTTAATGGCGATAAAGTTGTCAACGTTTGGCACTCTGTTGCAAGAGGCATCTTCAGAACGTCTACGTCCAAAACTTTATCGTCATCAGTCTCCAATCTAAATATGGGTAGGTTCTGATGTCAGTTGGACCGTTTTGATTCTCGGCTGATGATACTTAGACCCTTCTGCAAGGCTCCAAGTTTATAATGACAAAATTAATTAAATAGGCACATTAACTAAATAACGTTTTAAGGTAAAAATTGGATGTGTTATTATATGTTGAAGAAATGACTTAAATATTATTCAGTGGCGCTAACTTCATATTAATTTTTGCAAATCTGTGCTGTGAACTACTCAAGGAGTAAGAAAAATATTGAAAAATATTTAAGGTAAAAGAATGAAAGTATCCACGACATTGAGAGGTAAATCTAATCAATAACACACAATCCTGTTGCCAAAAGAACAATTACAATACAATAAACATTGTAAAACATGATTGCATGTAATTTATTGAAAACTTCTTGCACTTCTTGGTGGAAGTGAAAACCACCTTCTTCCTTATTTTTTAGGTAGTTTATTGAGAGGATAATTTTGTTGCAATCACAAGAAATGCATTGCTAATTCAGCCTGTTAATAATGTTGGTAGCTTTGTTAAAAATTATTAGTAAAACATGTGTAGGTACATAATAAATAAAATAGTTGTGGTTCAATAAAATGTTTACACCTAGTTGGTGTTACAAGCTATCAGTAAATTAAACCTAATAGCCCTCTATGGTTCACTTCTAGTAATAGACAATAAGACAATTCCCACTATTTTTAAGCGTAACCCACACGCAGTGTCAACGGCGTATACATTAAGATGCATTATGCACCATTGAATTGTGGAAGAGACACGAGCGTGCAGGTTCCGCATGACATTAGCGTACACATAAATTAGAAACTTTAATTAATCGATTCAATAAGTTATTTATAGTATTCGGGCGGTGGGCGTCCCGCGACAAATTGTTTCCCAGCAGCTGATTTACCACCACAATCCATTTAGACGTTTTTGGGTTTTCCGGTACGTTGGATTTTATAAGTCCTGAACTGGCGTTGTTCGTCAATGTATTTTAGAGACCATTCCAACCATAATATAGATATGATATGATATCAGTTTTATTGTTTATTGCATACGTGGGCAGTTATGGTACTAAATGCATAGTATGTAAATCAGGTTAGTGTGGCAAGTGATACCTACGCATTGAAAGCCCTATAAACTCCACAGTATGGGTACAAACTTACGTTTGGTACTGTATTGATATCAAAACTAAAGAAGATGCTGATGAAGATACGATTTGGTTAATCCACTAACTAAATGCATTACATTTACATTTTATAACAGTTATAGTTTGAGATGTCGAGTTTAGATTATTTCTGTAGTTATACGTTACACACACTTACTATTCTAACTGTAAAAACAACAACATAATTACAAAAAAAAATATTTTAAACGCCTCTTAGCAGATTTTTTGCCTTGCAATTTTCAATATAGTTACTCAGAATTGTCAGAATTGTCGAATTCGGAATGAAATGTTGTGGTATGAGTTGTGATGGGATGAACTGTGATGAGTTGTCATGGTATGAGGTGTCTTGGGATCAGTTGTCCCGTGGTATGAGTTGTCCCTTGTACCTTGGTATGAGTTGTCCCTTGTCCGATGCCACGGTATGAGTTGTGCTGGTATGGGCTGTACCCGATCCCAATTGACTACATAAAACAAATGTACAATTTAAAAACTGAATAAAAAAAAAAGAATTATGATTTAAACAAATAAACATTTTTAAATTAAAAAATATGAGGTTCATCTAGTTTGGAAATAAATATCGGCCTTGAGGTAAAGCCATATAGATTTGAGTAAAAGTATTAGCGATGATAGTCTAGTCACATATTGGAACGCGAGTAGCATTTTGGTTTCTCTTCATTTGCGAATAAATGTTTCACATTTTACTAAAGATTTCGTGGAAAGAACAACTTTAATGAGTCTGCAGTAATTTCTAATTATGCTGTTTCTAACTTTTCATATAAATACTCTGTAAGAACACACGACTGTAAAAGGTTCTCCATATTTGAAACCAACCATAAATATAACACGAGAGACAAGAACACGAAAATAGTAAAAATCCCACCAACACCGTCTGCCAGCATTTACATCAGGCCTCGAATTTTGAATCAGCTCGATGTAGGAAACAATAAATTCCATAATGGTGTTAGTAAAATCTTTTCAGTACGAAACAACCCTATCATCTCTTCTTCATGGGTTCTCTGTTTCTGGTCCTCGTTCGTATGTTCGCCATAATAAACCACGAACCATGAAGCCATAAACCACGTCGGGCATTATCGGCCCGCAATCTCGCAACAATAATGCACGGCGACATAACCGAACACCTCGTAATTTACGACGGGTGTCCCACTATCCAGCCTCCTTGCGCTGATTTTCATTTATCCGCTTCACTGTTGCAGATTCTACCGTAAGGATTCCGCAGTTAAGGTCCGGCTCGTGTTCGAAGGGGGTATGCGGACCGGAAGCAGCCTGCAAACCTTTCGAGAACAATACGTACACATGTCTCTGTCCGCATGATTCAGCACCACCTACCACAGACGGACGATGTCCAACCAGATATACAGGTAAACTACATACGCATCTGAGCATAAATGCTTGTAAATAACACAAGCGTGATTTTTTTGGTAATTTTACTTTTTCTTTCTTCAGTAAGTCTGGATCAGTCTGGAAGTATAGCAATTGTAACTTCAATTTTAGTCAATACTGACCACAAAAAAACGTCCTCCTAAAATTTTGATGCATTTTGTTCTTCAATTTTCAACTTTTAATAATTTTTATGAATTTGATTATTTTTTCAGTAAATAACTCTTCGAAATTCTTCCTAGCTAATACAATTTTGATGTTAATATACTGTCCGTCTAGTATAATTATTTCTGGAAATAATTATACTATTATACAGTCTCTTCAGGAAAGTCCGCACCATATGGGAAAAACTTTTATTATCCATTTCTCAAAAAAATTTTATTCTTTATGAAAGTTGGCGGTAGGTCTGAAATCAAGAATGCCATTATAAGATCTTAAAAACATCGCACCATGTACCGGGTGTGAAAGTGAAACGCGCATAAGAGTAAAGTACCTGGAATATTAATATTATCCAAAAATTTTATTTGGGAATGTTGCTTAGAATTAATAATAAAAAAACGACAAGAATAAAAATTTTCGCTTCTTTTTTAAATTTTCACTATTTGAGAACAGTTTTGTAGCTACTAGTGATTTGAAATGATTCTCCTTAAACGGTTTCTTAGATATTTGTTCAAATTTCTTATAATACTCGCTATTTTGATAGCGTTTCCAGCGCTTCTTTAAAATCATTGCAAAAATTACCGTTTTCTTGGTGCATTTATGATTTTTCACCCACTAATATCAAAATGTCATGCGATACGCAACACAGGTAAGTAAAATAGCTTCCATTGACTTATTATTGGTGATTGTGGGTGTGCTGATAACACTAATTTACCAGCTGTTCACGTATTTGTATGGTATACACCTCAAAAAAATGACGAATTCGGAAGGAAAGCATAGCATCGTCATAAAATTGTTTTATTAGTGTGTATACTCCATAATTAATTCAAATTTTTATGGTTTACCTGTGTATCGCATGATATTTTGATATTTACTGGCTGAAAAATCATAAGCGCACCAAGAAAACGGTAATTTTTGTAATGATTTTAAAGAAGCGCTGGAAACGCTGTCGAAATGGCGAGTATTATAGGAAATTTGAACAAATATCTAAGAAACTGTTTAAAAAGGTTCATTAATATTCCAGGTACTTCACTCTTATGCGAGTTTCACATTTATTTAAACACCCAGTGTATGGTGCAATATTTTTAAGATCTTATGATCGTATTCTTAATTTCAGACCTACCGCCAACTTTCATAAAGAATGGACTTTCCTGGACACACTGTATATATTATAGTATTATACTATAGAAATCTGTGTGTATGTATGTCTGGGAACACGATAGAGTACTGTTCAATGGATCGGGCTGAAATTTGGCATACATATTTAGAATTGTCAGGATTCTAATCGGTTGTTTTTGGTAACAATTTGATAACTGGAAATGTTACACGGATTTTATTTAGTATTTGGTAATCGACGAGAAAAAAAAACGGCAATTTCTACCCGGAAATGCGGGATTTGAGGTCCCCTGAAGCCACTGCAATAATTTCTGTAAAACGTCTGTAAAACGATAGTGCCCAAACGGTCAAATATGATATACTTTAAAATTACCGGGACAAGAACTGGACTGTGACAATCTGACAACCGTTTGCATGCATTTTCTTATGAATTCATCATCTTAACTAAATTGATACCAACTCATCCTTCAGTGACTTAACATATGTATAACAATTTACAGATCAATGGGATGAACGGTTAAGGCGATATAAGTATTTATAAAAGCAGTTTGGCAGTAGAGGTTAGCCGTAGTCTTAGTTGCTGTGGTTACGGATTGAACAAATTTGATAAACGTCCATGACCACTGACATTATGTTGGGATTCATAGTGACTGCCTTCACAAAACTGAAGAATTTCAGGTTTAGACGCTTTGGTGTGTCAACAAGATAATTGGAAAATTGGATGGCGGCCACCCCAGATATTTATTTCTAATTTGGTATGCACAATTTCCATATTAGTTGTGCTTAACTGGAGATATGCTCGTAATACTAGAACACCATAAAAACCACTAATAAATATCTGTGGTGGCCCTCACCCAACTTTCCGACTACATTGTTAGTACAATGAACTGTCTGAACACTTACAATTATTATTCGATTTTGTGAACCCGAGCCACTCTGGACCCTAGCTAACGTCAGTTTCTATGAGATAATGACATTTAATGTCACGTCAGTGGCACTGACAATTTGTAACGCACCGACGAAGGCTGTGGATTCTGTCAAACTGCTTCTATAAACGCTTATACCGCCTAAACCTGCTAATTTGTATACATACATATTTAATGCCACTGAAGGGTGAACTGATTTCAATTTTATCAAAATTGGATGAATCCCTAAGAAAATGCATTTAACATGCATCACTTCCGGGTGTCAGATTGTCACCAAAAACAATCCAGTTTGTCCCCTGATAATTCTAAATATGTATACCAAATTTCAGCCCGATTTGTTGTTCCGTTTGTGCGCAATAGTGTTCACAGACATACATACATACACACATACATACGTACCCATTTCCAGAAATCATGGCAATGGTTCTCGACAAAAAAAAACAATTTTCGCAGATTACAAAACTTTCCTTCTAGAGTACCAGTCGGAAAGTAAAAACACCCATAATAGGAAAGTTTAATCTAATTGGTATTCATTGGAACGCTATAAGCGTTTATAGAAGCAGTTAGACAGAACCACAGCCTTCGTCACTGTTTTGCAAGTTGTCAGATTTGGACATACGTCACTGCCACTGACATGACATGACATTAAATGTCATCATGACAAATGTCTTTATGTTATAGAAACTGACGTTAGGGTCCAGAGTGGTTCTGGATTCATAAAATTGCAACAGCGTTGAGACACTTCATTATGCCAGTAATGTAGTCGAAAAATTCGGTAAGGGCCACCCCAGATATTTACATTTTTTTGTAAGTAACGATAGAAAATTTTGCCAGAACGCCGACGATCTGTTATCAACAATATAGGTTGTAAATTCATTTTTCTTGCTTTATTACACAGCATTATTGTACCTACTGACTATAGTTTTTATTGTAAGAATCTATGATTAATTTATTCAGAAATGTATGTATATTGAAAACAAAATGATAATTACAAAATTGTAATAATAACAGATATGTGTTGTTTGAACAACAAGCATAATGTGTCTGAAAGGTCGATAATGCTGTAAAACTGCTCAAATCTGAGTTTAGAATAATTACGATGATAAATGACCGAGACGAGCGAGGCAAAACGTTTTCGTTCTACCCAAAAGCGATCAGTCGACGATCGTAAGAGGCTTATTTCGACACTCGGACCTCATTGTATTCAAATGCGTTTGAAAATTTTAGGCGTGTGACACACAAACGGTTTGCGCATAAAAATGTAATTTAATGTTTATTCTATTTTTAATATGAAACATATGGCGTGGATTTTGGAAGGAGGGATTCTGGCATGCTCTGTGGGTAGTCCTGCATAACCAAGAAATTGGGAATTAGGACCACCGAGATTTTCGGTGCGAGATTTCCCAACGCGCCCAGATTAGTTTTGATTGTGCTTTCTATAGCATGAATGCAGTTGTGTATTATGTATACAATCCGAAGATTTTAATCGAGCTGGGTTGGAATGAAAGAGTGTTGAAACCGTCTTGTCTTGTTTCTAAAAATATCTGGGGTGGCCCTCCCCTTACTTTCCGACTACATAGATGGCACAATGAAATGTCTAAGCACTTTTGCAATTATTCAATTTTGTTAAGCCACCCCCACACTGGACCCAACCTAACGTCAGATTCTATCAATGGGGGCGTTCAGCCAGGCTAGGTAGCAGCGAGCGAAAAACTGCTAACTTGTCCACAACAACTGGTTGTTATGGACAACTGATTATTGTGGACAAGTGTATACTCTGTTCAGTGAAACTTTGCAGTAGTGGGCGGGATTTAGCAAGCCAGATTTACACTGGCCAGCACGGTGACTGTATAGTAACACTTTATAACTATAGTATTACAACAAAATTTTCTAATTACATTAATGTCATCGATTTAAAGGTTAAAGAACGTTTAGTTTTGGTAAAAATTTGAAAACAAAAATCTATTGTAACTGTAGCAATTTTGGGAAAATCCACGGGCTCTGGACATGAGTCTGCTTCACTGATACCACTTGGTCGTGGATATCATCACGCTGTTTATCCCGTTCAGCCATGTTATAGGAAATTCAAACAAACGTCAAATTTTGACAATTTTATTTGCGCTAGTGTAAATCTGCCTGCCGTTTGCACCAATCAACAGCGTGAATTTCGATCCCTCTCCCGGCTAATACTGCAAAGTTTCGGCGTACAGAGTATAGTATGTTTGCGCTCGCAGCGCAACGGTAGCATAGAGCCTTAAAACTGAATGCCCCCAATCATATCAGGGGCCCTGACGTTTGTCAAAATCTGACAATTTCAACACAGTGACGAAAGCTGTGGATTCTGTCAAACGGTTTCTATAAACGTTTATAGCCCCTAAGCTGCTCATCCCAATGATCTGTTAATTAGTATACATATTTAAAGTCATTGGAGGATGAGCAGATATCAGTTTGATCTAATTCAGATGAATCCGTAAGATCTGACAATTTGCAACAGGGCGAGCAAAGGTCGAAATCTAAAACTCGATACATCTACTCTCGAAAGATTTTTTTTTTCAGTTTACGAAAGATTTGGAAGACATGTGCTTGAAAGTGTTTGAACTTTTTAGTTCAAACAAATACTGGATAATTTTTTGTGACTTGATGTTATGTGCGTTTTCTAAGGACATCCTTCAGTGACTTTAAACATGTATAATGTATACTCATTTACAGATCATTGGGATGAGCAGTTGAGGCACTAAAAGCGTTTACAGAAGCAGTTTGACAGAATCCACAGCCTTGATTCTGTCAAACTGCTTCTGTAAACGCTTTTAGTGCCTCAACTGCTCATCCCAATGATCTGTAAATGAGTATACATTATACATGTTTAAAGTCACTGAAGGATGTCCTTAGAAAACGCACATAACATCAAGTCACAAAAAATTATCCAGTATTTGTTTGAACTAAAAAGTTCAAACACTTTCAAGCACATGTCTTCCAAATCTTTCGTAAACTGAAAAAAAAAAGTCTTTCGAGAGTAGATGTATCGAGTTTTAGATTTCGACCTTTGCTCAAATAGGTTTTCGGATTACATGACATTTCTTCGCTCTATAGTCTATGTTTATGCACTTATACCATAATGTAAATGAAACCATTACTGCTAAAGCAAAAAATAAATTATATACTTAGGAAATAGATTTATCAACTTTTGAGTGTCACGTTTAAACACACGTTTAAATTTTCTGTTCTGATTAAAACTAAAAATTTCTTTTGTTTATTCCATGTATATTGTTTCTAGTTCCGCTGGATCCTAGGAGAATAGAAAATATACGGCCACCTGTCGACAATGTTACTGCAATCGCGAACAAAACGACTGGAAGTCACAATAATGGCACTGGGAACTCGTCCGCCTTGCCGGTAAGTACCTCAACTAGTACCGGTGCTATGTGGGTTGCGGATCTTTCATTCGTACTCCGTTCATAGTCTTTTTCCGAAATCCATTTTCCAGAAATCATCCATCGCAATGCATTCAGGGAACCTCAAAACGCGCATTTCTACTGAAATCTCAAAATAAAAATTTTGTCGAATACAATTTCCTTTGAAGTAAAAACAAAAAAATCGGGTTCACCCGCACCCATCTTTCCGACTACATCGTTGGTAGGTTGAAGTAACTAAACACTTTTGCTACTCCTGAACATGGCCCATGGGCCAACATAGATAGAGTACTAGATAAATATTAAAAATTAGTAAGCAATAAAACTAAGACGTTCTATATTTTCAACCACATAAGAAAATTAAGGGTTCATTAAGTATACATTTAACGACTTAACAAAGGTAAGAAGTGTTCATTTAATGTGGTGATTGAGCTGGCATCTGCAATTGTTGCAATTCTTGGTTGAGGTTTTACCAATCTCAATTTCATGTAATTTAAAAAACTATTTTTGGCTTTAACCTTGATCTGCAGAAGAGTTGAACATCCATTTTCTGAGAGATAACTCTTATTTCTGTAGAAACAAATGGCACCAATATTCATGTCGTTGCATAGTTCTTTGAACAGATTGACTGCATTTTTTATAGTTATAACTCTTGGTAGCAAACATCGCCAATGCTCCATCGGTATACATAGTCCACACAAGTTTTTCAGTTCTCTCTTCTCTTCTCTCTTCGCTCTACTTTCAAAGAATGAACTTATCACCTTCATAACGTCTTACACCTTTCACAGCAGTTTTAGTGCTCTGCAAAATAGAAACTTTTCTTTGATCTCCTCAAAGTGAATATATCTGACAAAATCGAGTAATTGGGAACATGAACAAAATCAGTTGATGGAAGAAAAAGACAGGAGATAACATTACTTAAGATAAAATTTGTTATATCACATCTATGGACATGTCTGAAATACGTCTCTGAATTCTGTTGTTGGACAAGAATATACTATGCACTTTCACTCGTTTCGCCAAGAACTAGCCGAATGTAATAATCGAGGATTGATGTGCGTTTTTGAAACTGTATGGGACTTTTTTGAGAATAGTTGAAAATTTTATTCAGAAAGTATTGTAGACTCTCCAGATAAGCAAGATTTTCTCATTTTTTTTATTCATTTGTAAACTTTATCAAAAAATATTAGACATATAGAAAACGTATATATTAATTCTCAAGGTGTTTCCAAACCGCTACATAGGTTAAATATAAGAACTTTCGATGCCATGCACAATTGTTAACTAAGCCGGTTCTGATTTTGTACATTCTTTCAACAATGTCCTATCGTCCTATCCGTTCACATTCTGTAACGAGTTACAAGTGTAATTTGTAAAACTGTTAATTGATTCTATAAAAAATCGAGGAAACGGCGTACATGGTGGTTAAAATCTTTCGTTTGTCTGGCGATCATTGTTTCTCCTTTTTTATTGGCACTTTTCGTAACGAGATACTCGAGTTGGTTGGCATTCCCGCTTATAACAGAATTTACATAATGAAGGGATCATGTAAATCTCTGTACGCCTACAGCATTTGCAGGACATTTATTTTATTTCGGAATACCTTCTTTAAATGTTTGGAGTGTAGTGTACTAATAATATCGGACGCGAATGCAGTCGACAAGTGACAATAGTATAACAAAAACTAGTCAGTTTCGGCCTGGCTCTCAAAAATTGCCAGTATCCAAAATCTCCGCATCGGCACTTGTTTGTCAAACCGCGTCAAGACTCCAGTGCTTAAGCTTGATTTATAGTGCCGTAACCGTAACACTTAATCGTATCCGCAACCGTGCGTTCAACATTGCGCTTGCCTGAACTTAACGCAACTTTTCTACGTTACGTTTAAGTATTACGGTTACGGTACTATAAATCGACCTTTAAGCTTGATTTATAGTTTATAGTGCCGTAACCGTAACACTTAACCGTATCCGCAACCGTGCGTTCAACATTGCGCTTGCCTGAGCTACTTCCTGCCCCGCTGGCCTATGGTCCTTCAGCCGCTGCACTACATCCTACTCTGCATTAGTTGATCCTGCCGCTACATTATTGCTATTTATGAGGCCTAGGGGTGCTATGCCCGTAACCCTTCGAATATGTATAATAAAAACAAGTAATAGGGTGAAAACCGCGCCATTGAAATAGTCAACAAAGCGGTTTCCTCCCGGAAATCAAGAATTAATTGATCTGGATCGCCTTTCGCGAGAGTATTAATACATATATATTTTCCACGTTTTGTCAAACGATCATTTTTAAAAAGATGCAGACCATGCCGACGAGCCTGTATGCGTGCTGAACGCAAACAATTCGAATATTTGATTTTGTAAAATAAAAGCACCTTTTTTACTCTCATACTTTTCGTTTTATTTTTCAATTTATTTCCTCAATTGATTAAGTAGGCTAAGTTAACTAAGCAAGAAACTCTTGCAATAATTTCAAATAAAAATTCTCAAAACTTTTGTTGGGCAGAAAAGTAGCAAGTGTTACCTATGTGAAGTTAGCCCGCCTCCAATCCCCCCTCTTATGGGAACTTACGTGTATCGACCAACGCTAATTACTCCACTGTCTTAAGAGATACCTGAATAAAACTAACATTTTTTGAGTAATTAGTGTTTTTCGATACACGTAAGTTCCCATAAGAGGGGGCTGGGGGCTAACTTCACATAGGTACAAGGTGTTGTACCTTTTTGAACTGCTAACTAAATGGCCCATTTTTTAAATAACAGAGGTTAGTACAGTATAATTTTTCTGTAATAAAGTAAAAGTTAAGTGACGAAAAATTTTCAAACCACCACCAACAAACTACCTTATTTTATCAATGTCACATGGTTATTACGATTATTTAAGATCATATTAGCTAAAAACCGAAAGAGAATTAGGAAATTTGTTGCCACAGTAACCAAAGATGAGTTTTGGGATATCTTGTATACTATTTGACGAACTAGGAATAAAGTCAATTAAACAGAAAAAATATAGTATGTAATTTAGTTTAGTACCTATCTCAAAATAAATTAGGGTCTATAAAACTGTTTGTGATACTCTTAATAATTTTAGGTTTGTTTTGTTTGCAGATTGGAGTTTTTGAATTACCCAGCAGTTCCCATGCGAGCAATTTCACGCAACAGAGCTACTTGTTGGTGACTTGTCTTGCCAGCGGTATTATAATAACCATAGTGGTACTTACATTAATTTTACAATGCGTACGACAAAAGAAGAACTCAAAAACGGTATGTTGTCTAATTTCTTTTACGTCTGTTGAATTCCAATGTTTATTTACAAAAAGATAATAAGCTTACGTTTTTAGCCAAATATTATGGTGTTGAAACGCAGCCCACTTATGGCAGATAGATACGCACCAAATCCACAGTATTCCACATGTCCAAGTACAGCTGTGCCCGTACTACAGAGAGAAATGTTGAAATTTTTGAACGAGATTGGAGAAGGATGCTTTGGAAAAGTTTATAAAGGTATGTACGTACACATCTGGATCTCGAGTTCCGGTAAAGATACTAGTCCGGCTACTTTTCGAATTTGTCGAAAATCTAAATAAATTTACCCAATTTTAACCTAGTTCTAAAAGTTTAGTTTTGTCTACCTAGTTCAGTTTTATCATGCCTTTTCAAAATTTTAAGCCGGTGTTATGCAAGCCTGTGGTTTTCTGGCAACAAACCTACTATTTGCCTATTATTCCTATACCTATTGTTCCGCTATATTAACATGAAAAATTGTTATTGATTTTCGGTTTGAGCTAAGATTTGGTCTGACCATCTATAGGCAAAGCCGGGCATTTTGTTTTTCTCAGAGCTGTAAGATTCCCTTTATCGTAAGGATTGATGAATAAAAATGGCCAGCTTTAGAACTTTGTCTATTTCCACTTGTGTAACAATAATTTTTTTATTGTTATAAGCAAAATAGGTTTTATTAGAATTAGCGATTATTTAGCGATTATGGCTGTGGATTCTGTCAGACAGACGTTGATAGCGCCCAAACCGTTCATCCCACTGGTCTGAAAAATTGCCATACATGTTTAAAGTCGCTGGAGGATACGCTGATATCAGTTTCGTCATTATTTGCCAGAAATCCTTGCAATGGATTCAGGAGGCCTCAAAACACGTATTTCCGCTAAAATTTCGATTTTTCCGTGTTCACAGTATTTTCTTTTTAGTGTACTAGTCAGAAAATAAAAAAAAACCTTAACATATATTCGATTTAGAAATTAACAATAAAAGCATAATTTTCAAATATTGTTCAAAAAAAATAAATTTTTTCGATAGCAGTACCCATCAGGCACGGTGTCCCCATCGGAAACATTGTTACATTGCAATGGCTCATTAATAAAGAAATGTGATCATCACGGTACCGATCGCCTTTCATTTATAGACAAATTGAACTACCTATATTAATCTGTTTCTTCAGACGTGCCGTGACGTGACTTATTCGTGTGTGACGCGCACAATTCTAAGATTGATTAATTCTATTGTCAACAATATAAACATAACCCGCCGCATTTGGGCTAGAATCGTCAAAGTGAATTTTGAAAAGTTTTTTTAGAGAAAAATTGTGGCGACTTAATAATGACTATGTTAGCTTTTGGGGAAGGATGTATCCTCAGTCCCACCACGTAGATAAAATATATACTGTGCTTGTGTCGCAGTACTTTTAATAATAATACTCCCAATGTGTTTTATTAGCTCCGGAAATTTTCTTTCTTAAAATAGTTACTGTTGTCATATACGGCACATGTTTTCTTTCAACTCTAAAGAGTTTCATCTGAACGTGACGAATTGACCAGTCACTCAACAAGAAAAACACTTACACGACGCCAGGCATATTGTATGTTATCATACCGCAAATTTGTATATCCGTTTACTCATTCGAAACGAATCGGAGGGCCCTCAAAAATATATATGCTCAAAGTGCAAAGTGTTTATTTGATTTGAGGGGAGGCCAAAGAGTAGAGAGTAGGTAGTGCATGTTTACACTTTGCTGTGGGCGATGGCACATTGTTACCGCCGACCGATACCGCTTGCATCCACCTGGTCTTGAAAGGATTTCATTTCCAGCCGTTGAGGATGATAGCACGCAGCTGAGAGCAACACGAGAGCACTGTGGGACTCCACAACAATAATAACACAGCGGACACTTCTGCGGGTCGATGAATATTTTCTGTTAATTCTTCTCGGTCTCTGCTGTTGTTGGAGCGTTGCACTGCGGAACACGATTACATTCCGAGTGTTTCTCTCTCCTTTTTGTTTTATTTTGTCTGTTTATTTTCCCCATGATGCGGCTGTCCCAGCTTGTGGTGTGATAACATCGGAAAGCTTAATAATTCTGTTTTAAAACAATACTAATAATTGTGGCGGGATCAGACCGCAGTTGCAGTTGATGCACGAATACAAATCTACCTATATTAAGCGAATAAATGAGATTGAAGGGTATATTATGAAAGGAATTTTATCTTTAATGCTTGCAATAATAGATATAAAATTGCGGTATTTTTTCGGAAGATTACTACCGTAAATTACGAATATTATCTTCATATTTATGATAATAACGTAACTAACAATTTAAAAGGTAATATTTACACCTTTATAATTGTCAGATATGTAATTAAAAACTTTAAACAATAAACTAGTAAGAAATTCTATTCTAATTTATCAAAAAAAATATTTATTAAAAATAAAAATGGTAAATTATGTCGCCGTGCTGGCGCAATGGTCTATGTTTTACCGTTTTACATTCCGAGTAGTGCCCTGGAAGGAAAGTATTGTAATCGACTGTTTTAAGCTGAAATACGCGTTTTGAGGTCCTCTGAATCTATTGCAATGATTTCTGGAAAATGTATGTGGGTATGTAAGCATGTACAATATGTACATACATAGATAAGTATGTATTATGTATGTCTGCGTTTTCTTAGGGATTTATCCGACTTTGAGTAAATTGATACCAGCTCATCCTTCAGTGACTTTAAATACGCATACCAATTTACAGATCATTGGGATGAGCAGTTTAGGTGCTACAAGCGTTTATAGAAGAAGTTTGACAGAATTCACAGCCTTCACCGTTGTGTTGCGAATTGACAGATTTTGATAAACTTGTCACTGATATGACATGACACAGTGGCTGTGGGTTCACGAATTTGAATAATAGTAAAAGTGTTTGGACACTTGTAGCAACAGTTTAGTCGGAAAGTTAGGTTGTCTCACTAGAAATGACCAATAGATGTCAGACAACTGTCCAGTTCTCTCTTGGTTTCCAGTTTAGAGATTTCACTTGTCACATCCTGTTAAAAATAGGGTAAACTTGAAATTTTCTAATAAGAAAAAGCAATTATATACTCAAAATATAATATATAATATAAAATATAAAATATAAAATATAAAATATAAAATATATTTTCAAAAATATTACTGATTGATTTGTTGTTAAATCAATTTTCGGTATTTCGGATAAGATAAGATTTCAATTTAAAGAGTTGATCCGTTGATCGACATTAACTGTAAACTGTAACTTTTTCAAATCTAAATACTTACGGACCCTAATAACTCTAATAAACAACAGACTAGAATATGCCAGACTGGCAAATTCTGAACCATACGGTAACGATTCAAAAGTTTAAATGTTTGAAAATCATTTCACATTATTGAAAGGGGTTTTGATGATTCAATATGCGTCTGAATCTAATAAATAATTATTGCTTTGTAATGGCAATACTAATAACCATTGGTTTCTCAGTCAAAGTTCTGGTTATTGAACCCATTCCTTTCAAACCGTCTTTCTTGTGTTTTTTTTTCTGCGCGGTGTACAAATCTTATGAAGAAGATATGTTAAAATAAGATATGATCTTATAATGCGATGTTAAAAAAGTGGGAAAACATATTTGGACTAAATATTGTATTTTTTTTTAAGGCAATGAAGAGCAGAGAATAGTTCTTCATGGAAGGATATTTAAATAGATAATCTTTTTTATTATTTTTTTGGCGCTAAAATATTCTATTACATACCTAATCTTGCTAGCGGCCTTACATTTTAATCTTTTGTTCGACCAGTCGTCCGTGGTTGCATTCATTCCCGGTTGTAAAGTCAAACAATACCAGTCGTACCGTTTACTTTGTACCTGCGGCCACAGTTTGTTTCCTTCCAAATTTACTTTAAATGGTCGGTATATAACCCAATAAAATGTAGGCAATATGGGCACGTTTCTTAGGGGGTTAAAAATAACTTTGTTTTAACAACACGTAGGTAATAATGTAAATTCCAATTCAAATATTTGCTGCATAATTATAAAATTAAAAAGATCTTGGGGCTATTCCATTGTTATTATTAAAAATCCCATTACTGTTGGTCAAAATAATGAACAATAACGAATATAATCAATTGAAGCCGATTTCTAAGTCTTTATCATCATCTAGGAATATTAAAAATAGTAGAAAGAATCTAAGTGCCACAGACGATGAGCTTTTGTAAAATAAGAAGAAGTTGTATTGTTTATAAAGGTGAAAATTGACCGGATTCCTGTCAGAAATGTTAAGTTTCCTTTTTCTTTTATATACAGATAGTTTGCATTGTTCAAGATAATGAATATTGGAATGTTTATATCTAATAAAATAATTCATTGAGAATACAGAAAAGCTCACATACAGAAAAGGGAAACCAATAGCGCCACCTGCTAAGTTCGGAATATCTAAAAATATAGCCTCTTAAACGTGCCTTGTCCATGCGAAATAGATACATTTTGAACATTTTATCGACCGATTTAACGAAAACAATAAATGCTGTCGCAAGCATGTAATAATGGAGAAGATAATAACGCACACTTCTGCGTATCTATTTTCGTTCCTTTCGAGGCGACCGCGACCCCGTGACGGGGCAATTGAAGAAAACAATTGCGTTGACATGATTATTGTACTTTATTGAATATCTGCATTATTTTTTTGTCATAGCTTGCATTTCTTAAATATATTTTTAAACTTTAAATTGACTTAACAGCAGTACTCCCAGTATACCGTGTGATTTTTTCGGAATTGATGTCTGTTTAATTTTCTGTTCATTAATATAAACCTATTTCCCATTATATTTGCTACAGTTGAATTCGGATTATTGATTTGCACATCCTGATAATGTTTATAATTTATTGCAACTGTATCCAATACCAATGGTGTTATTCGATAGTATTTTTTTTATTAAGACATAAAAAGAACTCATATCATGACATTTTCTTGCACATTTTTAATTCTCTTATTATTCATCAAATGTTAATTATGCAACCATAATAAATACAATGCTACGTACAACAATGTGATGCATATTACCGTCAGCATTAAAGATTATTTATTCTCTTCTCTTGTAACGGAGTTGAAGACAAATTCGCAAACTCATCTCTGCCTTGTAATTCACTACAAGACGCACACCTGGGAGGCAGAAAAAAAAAACACAGGAGCACCTAACTGTTTTTTTTCCTGTTTCCGAGTTCGTTGGCACTCTCCCAGATCTAAACAGTTCAAATCGAAAGCAAAGTGTGTAACACATAGCACGCCCATTAACAAATCGACAAAAAAATCGACAACCGCAAAGCGTAAGCGGCGATTTTTTTCGGTGTACAGAACGTAAGAATAGAATAGATAATCCAAGAGTCGCGCTTCATTCCCATAGAGCGCCTAAAGAACAGAGAACAGTACGCACGAGCGCACCAGTAAGCGCGGACGTCGTTATGATCCGCAAACTGAGACTTTTGAACGCGCGACAATTATCAAAGTTTTTCCTGAAGCATGTCGAAACTGAAATACCAAAACCGAGGGGCTTGCCTATCATCGGAACGATGCTATCGTTAATCGCAGCTGGATCTGCACCAAAACTACACGAGTACATCCACGGACGTCACCAAGAACTCGGTCCAATCTTCCAGGATAAAATCGGACCAGTCAGCGCTGTGTTCATCTCGAATCCGAAAGACATCAGGACGTTATTTGCGAATGAAGGGAAGTACCCGACTCATATTTTGCCGGAGGCTTGGATCTTGTATAATAAATTACACGGATGCTCTAGAGGTTTGTTCTTCATGGATGGTGAGGACTGGTTGAGGAATAGAACGACCATGAACAAATTGTTGCTGAAAGGTGACTTGACTTGGATCGAAAAGTGTTGCCAAGCACCGGCTAATGATTTAGTGGATCGATTCGAAGAGAACGGATACGTTTTGAATTTAGAAGACAAACTGTATAGGTGGTCATTTGAGACCATCGTCTCTATACTCCTAGGTGATGAGCTATACGACTTGGAAAAACACACAATCGCCGAAAACCTCGAAAAGATCTCTTCAACAGTACGTGTGATTTTCGACCATACATCGAAGCTCTCTCTAATCCCCTCAAACATAGCGTATTCTTTAAATCTTCCTGTCTGGATAAAATTTGAAACATCGGTAACTGAAGCTTTAACACAGACCAAAATCCTCGTCGAAATACTATTGAAGAATTATCCGAAGAACCAAGGCTTACTGTCAAAGATGGCCGCTGAGAGTTTAAATCTAGACGTCATCAATAGAATAGTTATGGACATGATATTAGCTGCCGGTGACACAACAGCATACTCAATGGAATGGCTGCTATATTTAATAGCGAAACATCAATATATACAAGAAGAACTCTTTAACACTTTAAAACAAGAACCTCAACCACTACTTCTCAGAAACATTTTAAAAGAAGGATTAAGACTCTATCCCGTCGCTCCATTCCTAACGCGCTTTCTGCCACAGGACACCGTTATATCAGGATATTTAATTCCAAAAGGTACCCTCGTGATTCCTTCGATTTACACCAGTGGGAGAAATCCAAAGATATTTGAAAGCGCCGATGAGTTTCGACCTGACAGGTGGTTGAGGAATGCCCATGGAAGCAATGTTACTATGAATCAAGCAACTGTGCCATTTGCCATTGGTGCTAGGTCGTGTATTGGAAAGTATATTGCTAAGAGTCAAATTTCAAAGACACTAGGCGAATTGGTGAAGAGATATCAGATAGAGATGGAAAATGGAGACGACATTAACATGGTGCTCAAGATGGTGGCTGTGCCATCACAACAGATACGTTTGAGGGTTGTACCGAGATAAAAGGGTGTTGGTTTTATTTAGGTGTATACATATGAGTTTTTACTAGAATAATTGGTGAGTGGAATAAATTTTATCGATTGATTAATTTATCAATGAGTGCATGGGCGTATCCAGCCCAAAACGGAAGGGGGGGCAGTTCTATAAAATTGACTTGTCTCATAGGGAACGATAGTTGATAAGGACAATGCTACAATGCAAAACAAGTACCAGAAGGGGGGCAACTGCCCCCCCTTGCCCCCCCCTGGATACGCCCATGAATGAGTGTTTATTATGTGGAGTTGAAATTTAATTGTCGATTACACAGTATAAGTACGATAGCAGTAGTTTCCTACAGCTAGTAGGTGTAGCAATAGATTCATTGCTTGACCTTCGTAATATTTTTGGAGTTTATTGAACTTTCAATTTCATCTGTGTTTCAAATGTTTCATTTTAATGGAATAGAAATAGATTTTAAAATATGTATTATTGATTAGCTTTCTTAGGTAGTAGTCAAATTGAACCGATTTATTTAACATAATTTATGTAATTATAACAAACTGACGCTTAAATACAAATAATACTGAATCAAAAAAATACAGTTTGTGTTAGAATCATATCAGCTTTGAATTATATATATATATATATATATATATATATATATATATATATATATATATATATATATATATATATATATATATATAATATATCGTCTAAAATTGCCCAAATTCATTCGTAAATTATAGAAGATATTTAGTTAGTCTTCTAGTCGTCATATGCCATTGAATATAAAATTTTCATTGTCAATTCGTATTGTCATATATCTGTGATATTTCTGTTACTACTCTTGTACAATGATCCGTTAGCTTAACAAAGATGTGATTTTTTTGTGATAAGAACAGTTGTCACATTAAAAAAACATTTTCTACATTTTCACTTGTAGTATGGTTAACTGTAATTTCATTTCAATTCTATTGCAAATTGAAAAAATTTGCAACAAACTGACTGATCGTATTTTAAATATACAGAGATAAATAAATATAGAAAAGCAATAGTACGTGTTAAAAAGTAATTGTTATTTAAGATTGTATTCGTATCGAGCACTAAATGTATTTAACTTTTAATTTAAAATTTGCATTGAAAATTACATATATGGCATAACTACTACTAGATCAGGGTGCTCAGTAAGCAAATCATTATTTTCTGCACACTAAGCGCTAATTTATTCACCTGTCTATAAGATCCTGATTAGCAATGTGTCAGATAAATTGATTTTGGCCCCATTTTCTATGGCATTAACACAGTAATATGTTAGTGGTGGTGTGTAAAACGTGAATAAAAGAGGCAAGTGACGAGTTCTGTACACACCATGACTGGTAATCTATTACTGGAATGAGTTGTAACACTGCAACAAAATGTGATATATCTGACACATAGCTACACCGAACTTCAAGATTTAATTTAAAAGTCAGAGGAGCTTTTTGTCTTTTATCATTGAACTTAAGTTTTTGGGTGACTTCTTACTATATCAAAGGCAAGAAGGTTCACCATGTTTGTTTATGATTGATTATGTGCTAGTTATTGCATTTAGCCGAATGATTGTAATCGCGGGTAATGCTATTTAATTAATACCCATATAACTATATGATTTAGTTTTAATTGCTAGGAATATATATTCTTATTATGTTACCTAAACTTTTATCTTTATTCTTAATATGTATTTAAGTTGTGTACACTTATGTATTTTGCAACAATTATACCAATAAAAAAGTTTTAGTTCAGAAAATAGTGCTAGTTTTATTTCTATAGTTGTTTTGTTCTGAAATTCGTCCATTCTGCAGGAAAGATATTTGAAATTTAAATCCAGGTAATTCGTTTCCGTCATATTATTTATACACACTTACCGAATACGATCTACGCGTGATTCTTTAATAAACAAATTTATACGTACGTTGCTGACATTTATTTATGCTGAATACATGAATGTGAATAAACTGGGAAGAAATTTATCTGGTGGTCTAATATTGCACTACACAGATAAGCGGCAATCGACATTTATAAATTCTTATTCTACGTCTTATAATTTCATATTTAAAAAGGTATAAAGTATTTTTCAGTTTTTTGTTATAAAAAAAATCTTATGCTACAGTCTAGAATTTTAAAATATGGTATCTATCAATATGGCCACTTTCGGTATAGGTATTTATAAAATTTCTATTCAGGGCTACAGACAAATTCAAATAAAACACTACTAGAATGCATTAAAGTAATATATAAATTGTGGTTAGATTCTTCTTTAAAAAAAAGAAATTATAACGAATTCAAGATTTAAGAAAATTTATAACTTCAACCAATGTGTTCAAAAAGTTAAATTTTTTTACTCTTTCGTTTTTTTTTCAATCAGTTTATATACATAATAATCAAGAATAATAATTTTTTTCACAAAGGGTTTCACAAAGGTATCCTAGGGCGTCAGCGTGGACAGCGTCGCTATAGTAGGCAGCCAACTAAACACGGGTGCAACAAATCATAGTATAAGGAGCAGGAGAATAGAAATTCAGACTGTTTTCAACATAGATTATAATATAACTTTCATATCAGTCCTTCACGATACAATGTACCCAGTATACCATACTCACCATACTGTTTGCAAACGGATAAATTAATAATTAGAACCTAAAAAATTAAAAAGAAAGTCAAAATTTCAATGAGCCTACCATAGTTATTGCAGGCCGAAATTTTGCTTATTAGTGCCTCAAATAAATTAATCAAATATGAGTACCATCTAAAATAACTTAACAAAACGTATTCCCTTTGTTTGATCATATCGATATATACATCAAAAGATAGCTCAGACCAGCCCCTACCTACTATTGCAGAGTAAAATTATAACAATTAGTGGGTGAAATAAAGTAATGAATTACAGGCATTTTTTCAATCACCAAAACAAAAATGTGTTTTCTCCAAAATTTAGTACATATTTTTTGCATTCAAAAACGTACCTATGTATACCTATGTGTACATATAGATATAGGCAAAACTGTTGTGAATGTTCGTGGCAGTAGAAAAAAAAAATAAAAAAAAACAAAATATTTTGGCAAAAAAACAAAAATACTCTGCAACTTCCAGTAAATAAACACCATACATACATGCTAAAAAATACAGGGACTGCTTCATATCACATATCGAAAAATATGTACTAATATATGTACAGTATGGACAAAACAGGCATAAAAATCAAAGAAATGGAAGAAAAGCTAGTGTCATTCTATATGGACTGTTTATTGCCAGAACTTATTGATTCAAGACATCTTTGAAGTATGCCAATTCGTAATACGCCATATACAGGTGTTTCTAAATTGATGCGAAACATTTTAAAGATGATTTTTCAGAAAAAAATTAAGCGGTGTTTCATATAAAACCTTGTTCAAAACCCCTTCCCCTTCAAGTTACAGGCCTCTAAATTTAAGGAAAAAATGTCCATACGTATAAAGCTCTCTAGAAATTTGAGAAAATCACTGTAATAAAAATATTGGTCATTGTGACTTTATTTGATATCAGGCTACTTGATTTATTCTAACAAATAATATACAGAATAACCAATCGATAAATTTATGTGAAATGGGTCAACATTATTTTATTTTTTTTTGTGATTAAACTAACAAATTTAGGAGAAAATGCCAAGCAACAAAATAGGTTCTAAAATACTTTATAGTTGAATTTTGCTCAATTTAGAAATATCCTGTGCAAATGTGCTTTTTTTGATATGATATGTAATTGTTAATTAAAATATCCATATGTCCAAAGTTTTTACTTTATCATACGTAGTATAACAAAGTATTGTAATCGTGTCGAAAAAAAATTGAGATTTTAGCGGAAATAGGTCTTTTTGGGCCCCCTGAACATTTTTGACCAAGGTACAAAAAAATGTCTGTGTGTGTGTGTATGTGTGTGTACCCGTTTTTTGTGGCGACGATTCCGGAGAAACTACTGAAGGTATCGAGACGAAACTTCATATTTAGAAGTTTCGTGACTAAGCTTAGAGCTGAAAGAAGTTTTGTCCAAAAGGGCCCAAAAGAACTCGAGGTTTACTCTTATCATTTTTCAACGATTTTGCAAATTAGCCGCCATTTCTGTAATTTCGTCAAAATAGTTAAATAATATACTATAGTAGAGAAAATTTTGTATAATTTATGTCCATTCCATTTTTTGGAAAAAGAATTAAATCATAGTAAGCGGATGCCCCTTGAACTTCCAAATTGCCCCCTGAACACGGCTGTATCGTATGATAAAGTCATGTGCCTGGCCACATCAGATTTTTTTATCATAATTTTACGTTTACGAAAATAGCATTTAAAATAGTCGTTGCTGTCGTCAAAATCAATGCCTTAAAAACAGTGCAAAAACAAATGCAATTAAATAGACGCGGAACGCTAAAGTCCAATGTATAGATGTTTCAAACCAAGAAGAGCACAGTTGTGTATGCAACCAAATATACGCGGGTCAATTATAACCCATACACTGGGTATAATTGGTTGCATACGCCTCTGTGTTCTACTTAGTTTAAAACTACTCTAAAACCTGCAGTGTGCCTAGCCTCCACGCTGAATTGTCGCGCTGCTGTCCGACGGCCAACGGAACGGGGCAAGGGAGGGCATGTTGCTTTTCGCTTCGAATGTATTCGCATGGAGAAGCACCCACCGCCTTCGCTTGTTTCCCCCGGCCACCCGATTCCGTAGAGTAGTTTCAAACTAAGAAGAGCACAGTTGTACATGCAACCAATCATACCCAGTGTATGGTTTATAAACTGCCTGTGTATATTTGGTTGCATATACAACTGTGCTCTTCTTAGTTTGAAACATCTACATATACCAAAGTAAAGCCCTAAACTATTTTGTATATACATAAGATTGATAGGTATGCAACCAAATGTACAAATAATATATTTGCTCTTGCCTAGTACCTATGCTGCCACCTAGTAGTACATTCGGTAACGTTCCGTTACCGAATGTACTACTATACACTATATAAACTACATAAAAAACTATATAAACATGTAAAATGTGTTTGACGTGATAAAATTCAATTGAGGACGACAGGTGCTAACAATTGCATGACGTATTACTTCGACATTATGTACAGGTGTTGAAAATAATTACGTTAACAAGTTTTTGCATCAAAGTCGTTTTTTTTTTTTAATGGAACACCCTATACATTTTATTAATCAATTTTTTTTTCACACAAAAAAGTGCTTGTATACCATTGCGTGAATGTTGATCGTTTTGAAGAAATTCGCTATTTTGTTAAAATTATGGGCTGTTAGGTGGAGCTCTTCATTTCATGTACAGGGTGGCCAAACAAGCGTGCAAAGTACTGAATGTCGGAAACTACTCATTGCAGAGAGCTGCGGTAAAAAGTTATAGACTAAAGCGGCCAAGAGAAAATCCTGGAAATTATTTTCAGGTTTCTAAAATGGCCGCTTGGGGGCGCAACCGCCACCTTGAATTAAAAAATGTGGCTTTTATCGAAATTTCGCTATATTAACATAACAAAAAATATATGTTTTTTAAAGTTTAGATAAATTCTAGTATTATTTGTTAAACACTTTTTGCTCTATCTCTAAAGTAGTGGGGTGTGTTGGCATATGTAAACAAATGTAATAATTTCAAAATGGCTGAACGAAATTTAATAAATTTGGTATCGTTGAAAAGAGCTTTTCGTGGACAACAAACCCTACCTTATTTGCGGTGATTCTAGTTTGGTACGTCGCCACTAGAGGGCAGTTTTCGAGATTAGAAATTGGGAATTTTCTTACAAAAGTTAAATCTATCGGTACTATACTAGCTAAATGAAACCCAAACAAGCTAGTGAAAACCGTGCCTCGATATCTGGTTCCTAACCTAAAATAACGGTGAAAGAATGTTTAATGAGAGAATTTAACGGATTTCAATGAGTTTTTAATTTTTTTCAGAAAAAATTTAGCTAGAGGTGCAATATTCTGACATTTATTCGAAAAATGTGACAAATTTCGAGATCAGGAACAACCGCAGCATTTTCGGTCGTAGAGTAGCTTTAAACTAAGTAGAGCACAGTGACATATGCAACCAATTATACTCAGTGTATGGTTTCTAATTGACCCGCGTATATTTGGTTGCATACACAACTGTGCTCTTCTTGGTTTGAAACATCTATAAATTGTTGTTTTTTACGCATTTTTGAAATTTAAAAGCAAAATTGTCCGCGATACAGTCAAATTTGAACGCAAAAGATAAAAATTTTGCAGTAGACTTTAAAATACAACGCATTGCAAATTATGACAGAGTGAAATTATCTGCGTAGGTTATGTTATGTTATAGTTGCGCAATTAGAAGGCGGAAATATGGCGAATTAAATTTTTCTTTATTAGAATATCTATTTATGACATGAATGTTAAAAGTGATTTATTTTGTGAGAAGCAAAGGATCCTCCGTATACTCGTATAGCCTTGGACTCCAATTAAACAAAATAAATTTTTGTGCGTGTATTCTCCAATGCTAGTGGCCTATGTACAATTTTTTCGTGTATAGTTTTTCTAAAATGTACAATATGTTTGTTACTATAAACAGTTTATTCGTTAAAAATTTACTCTCTGTCATTTAGTGAATGGCAATTGAAAATAATGAAGGTGAATTTTTCAATAACTTCTAGAATATTCTGAAGGCCGTTGAACACTAATCTGAGCATTACCACACCTTGTTTCTTTCTAACTTATGGTATACGTTTTTCAACAACGTCAAGTACTACAGTAGGTACTACTGGTACAATGACTACTATCTTTGCAGAGCGGCCGCTTAACTTAACTTTTGATAAGTGAATGCAACATTTTGGCTTCTTAATTCAACAATGCGATTTCCAACCGGCATCAAGAATAACCTACTTATTTCGATATTTAACACAAAAACTCTAACTTATCAGTTATCAGTACTCGCGACTCAGACTGCCGAAAACAAAAAGACATCCATGTTATATGCGTGTGAATGTAAGTTTCCAGACCATATTTTTTATACGGTCAACTTTCTAACCAAATCGTTGATACACTGAAGTGTCTAAGCAATTATTCAATTTTGTGAAGCCACAGTCACTGTAGATCCCAACCTAACGTCAATCACAGAATAATAATGTTATGTCATGTTGTGCCAGCACAGCGTGCAGACGCTGTGAGGACTCGGTCTGTTTGCGAAGTGTCACCCCGTTTGCAAGGTGAGCAAGGTGCCCACCCAACGTGTTGGACTGTTTACGTTTGTTTACGGACTTTATGCTCTTCGCGCGTGCAAGCACGCGTGAGAAGCACAACGTGATGACATATTGCTCTCATATGAGGACGCACTGCGCCAGCAAGGCGCCAACACGCGTGGAAAATTTAGCACGACGTGTTGGCACCATGCTGGAAACGTGTCTCAAAATTGTTATGTGTGTAAAGAAGATTTTGAGAATTACATAACACGTGCTGTGTCTATTATGAAGAAGATATCTTACATCTTCTTATACCGAAAGAAAAAAACTACTTGCTATCTTCTTCGACAATATATAACGACGACGTATAGAAATTATTCAAAATACATTACATTCTAAGTATTTGGGTTTAAACCTGAATAAGCGAAGGAGAAAGGCTCTCACTTCATTGGTTCCCTATAATTATACCATTATGTCGGTTAACCTGATCAAATGAGCTTTAGAAACAATTATTTTTAAAATTCTATTAGCTAGGAAGAATAGCTGGAAATTTTTTTCAAAATTTTGTGTAACTGTCTGAAAGTCCAAAATCAAATTGTCAAATTGTTACATTTTTAAGTATTGGAAATATTGACTAGGAGTACTGGGATGATTAACTTCATTTCAACTTCATTCACACGAAAACAAATTTAATTCAAAAAGTGAATTTATTACCGCCACTTGTTTTTACTTTATATTGAAGAAGCTAGTCATGTTATCTTTCTTCCTGCTTTTTCTAGGAGAATTGCAATCAGGCATAGATCACATAGATATAGTTGCCATCAAAGTGCTGAAGGACTCAGCTAGCCCTGAAGCAGAAGAAGATTTCTTGCGTGAAGTGGATATTATGAGCGCATTTAGGCACAGCAACATCTTGTCACTTTTGGGAGTCGTCTTCAGAGGTAAGCATAAATTCCGACCTTTGTTACAATCACGATGTAGAGAATGTTTATTTTATCTAATAAGTTATGTGAAACATTTCAGAATCGAACATCAGTCCGATGATGGTATTCGAATACATGCCTCACGGAGATTTGGCGGAAGTGCTCAGGGCTCAAAAAAGACAAAGAACTCAGGACGAGGACATGCCAGTTATGGGACCGAAAGAACTGTTGAGCGTTTCGTTGCAAATAGCAAATGGGATGCGATACCTAGCAGCCCAGAGATTCGTTCACAGAGACCTTGCGTGCAGGAACTGTTTGGTTGCCGCTGGTCCTATTGTGAAGATTGCAGATTTTGGTATGAGCAGGGATGTCTACACCTGCGATTATTATAAGGTAAAAATATGAGTGCGAGACGAAATATTTTATATAAAATCTCAGTTTATTCAATTAAGAGGAATCGCTACTGCTCGCCGGAGGGGTCTAAACACCACTCCAGTTTTAGCGCAATACTGAACTTAATTCTTCACCACTAGTCACAAACTATACACCAAATTAAAGATAATGGATTGTCTCGTGCGGTAGTAGTACCACTTTTTTTCACGTTCATTGTTGCTTATCATAAAAATCGCATGAAACAAAGGCGTAAAATGACGCATTCTGGGATTTTTTTCTGGAATATCTTAAGAACATATACAGGGTCCGGCACCAACTTGGATGCAAATGGGAAATTTTTTTATTATTTATTTCTAACTTAACTTTTTTTTTAAACACCCAGTATATGGTGCGATATTTTTAAGATCTTATGATGGCATTCTTGATTTCAGACCTACCGCCAACTTTCATAAAGAATAAAATTTTCTTAGAAATGGATAATAAAAAAATTTTCCATTTGTGTCCAAGTTAGTGCCGGACCTGTATAAAAAAAATCTCAACAAAGTTTCAACTTTTTTTGTTGTTATTGTGTATTTTCTAAACACTTGATAAACGCGTATTTTATTTGAACATTATGCAACCAACAGTACACCTTCTCCCTCCCGTTTCATTGGACCAATGAATTTACCTCATATTCAAACTGTACAGTCCAAGGCAGCATGCATTTGTAGTATAAACTGTGTAGTGTTGAGAGAACCTAGAATGTGCTGTGTTTCTTTCTGATGCACGCAATTTCTCGACCAAAGTGGTTGGTGCTTGCGCTTTAAAGCGTCCCCCAAACCGGCGCGGCCGCGTTGGCGGTGGCGGTGGCGGTCGCGGTGGCTCTAGCGATCATGTATGTATGTATGTATGTATGTATGTATGTATGTATGCATGTATGCATGTATGCATGTATGCATGTATGCATGTATGCATGTATGCATGTATGCATGTATGCATGTATGCATGTATGCATGTATGCATGTATGCATGTATGCATGTATGCATGTATGCATGTATGCATGTATGCATGTATGCATGTATGCATGTATGCATGTATGCATGTATGCATGTATGCATGTATGCATGTATGCATGTATGCATGTATGCATGTATGCATGAATGCATGTATGGCAATATTTTCAACTCTTTCAATTGTACTCTTCAATTGTACATTAAAAATTTGCGTTGCAATAACTATGGTAGGTAGATGGAAGTCTCAGCTATCTTTTGATGTATATATCGATAAGATTTAATCTTGCAAAAAGTTTGCACAAAAGGATTTACATAGCGCTGTTCGCCGTCGACCAATAGCCGATGGAAAACGTGTCTGGAATTCACTAATTTATTTCACCCGTTAATTGTTATAATTTTGTTCTGTACTAACTATGATGGGTAGAGGCAGGTCTCAGCTATCTTTGATGTATTTATCGATATGATCACACAAAGCGAATACGTTTGTTTAACTTACTTTAGGTGGGACTACATATGGTACCCGGATGTTAAAAATATTCATATTTGATTAATTTATTTGAGGTACTCATTAGCAAAATTTTGGTTGCAATAACTATGGTAGTATAACCGAAGCTTGCGCTTTCGATTGGTGTTGCACTTAATAAGTATAATGAAGTATTGGCGAAGATATGCGGTTCTAAAGATATGGAAATTCATTGAAATTTGACTTTCTTTTTAATTTTTTAGGTAGTAGTTATTAATTGATCCCGTTGCAATACCTATGGTAGACTCAGCTCGTCATGGGCTTTCCAACGGTGTATAGTTCATTGCAATCGGATAAAAAAAATTTGTTGCTGGCTTTTGTTGCTAATTTCACACAGCTTTATTATTATTACTAATATACTAGAAAAATTCAAAATGTATGATTTGGTATTGGTAACGAAATAGGTTTCATATTAACCGAAAATTAATCCGAAAGCCAAGAAAATATCTCGCCTCGGTCGTCGTTGTCAACTAGCCCTTTGATATTTGCGGCCGCAACACGACTACAAAGACAACTCTGCCGACATTCACGATAAGGTGTCTGTGTGGGCATTTTCTCGCAGACTGTACAGTGGCAGTGATCTATTTCACCCCTTTGCGCCTGACTTTCCCCGCAATTTTAGGTCCGGTGACTGACATTTCCTCTTAAATAAGAAAACACACAATATGAATAAAGTTATCATCTTCACTTTTTACTTTCCGACTAGTACCCTAGAAGGAAAATATTGTAATCGACGGAAGAAAAAATTTTGAGATTTTGGCGGAAATACGCGTTTTGGGATCCCTGAATCGATTGCAATGATTTCTGGAAAATGCATGTATATATGTATGTGTGTATGTATGTATGTCTGTATGTGTGTATGTATGTATGTATGTGTGTATGTATGTATGTATGTGTGTATGTATGTATATGTTTATGTATGTATGTCCTTGAACACGATAGCGCTCAGAAGGAACAACGGATCGGGCTGAAATTTGGTGTACATATTTAAAATTACCGGGGACGAACTGATTCTTTTTTTGGTGACAATCTGACAACCGGAAGTGGCCAATGTCACATACGTTTTCTTAAGGATTCATCCGATTTTGACCAAACTGACACCATCTAATCCTGCACTGATTTTAAAAAAGTATACAAATTTTAGGAGAGAAGAATTTATATCGATTGGTTTGTGACGTAATGGAGAACTGATGTCATCATACCGCGTTAGCTCACACGTTATTGTTTGAATATTAGCTTTGGTCGAGCAGCATTCCAAAAAGTATTCTATTGCGCATGCGCAGTGCAAATTTGGCGTTCGAGCAAAAATAAGTTACGGATTGTACAGTCAGCCGGCTGTTCGAGCAGTGCTTTAGACCGATTACTTGTTACTTTAGGTACAACTGAATGCATTTTGACAATAGTAACGTATTTTAATCCACATGACGACCAACCATTCATCGACACATTCCAGAGGTCAGAGAATAGGGTATTATTACGGTCATGTGGAAATTTAAGTAGAATCAAGTATTAAACGATTATTACATACTTAATTATATTTAGAGTTTGTTGAGAAAATTGCAATTAAAATTTGAATTTGCCGAGGACTGTGGTGATTGGCTAAGTCTAAAATTGTCAACGTAGCCTAGAAATTATTCACAAATGTAGGGATTTTTTTCTTATAGGGTTGTCATCGCTGCTTGTTTATATTGTGTTGCATAACATCTTCGCTAGTATTTACTTTGACACTGCGGAGGTTATGTTAGCGGTATATTAAAGTTATAACTGTAATAAGTGTTATAAGTACAGTTTTGTGTTTCTGCTGATTTGCTTTTGCAATCAGGCATACAACAAACTCTATATTTCTGTTTGAATTTGTTCATGATTGATGTTGTCTTTTGCCTCACTTAACCTCAATTCAACTACCATAAATAACGTGAAGTATGCGTATGCGTATGGGCGTATGCTCCCATCCCAGCAGCATAAAATAACTATGAGCAACGTTGTCAGGCTTCGCATTATATTTCCTCCTTGTGATGTCACAGGGAGGATTTTTATTCAAATTTCAATGGGCGTCAATCGACAATTAAAGCGTTGTTTCGAACTTTATTGGTAAAAGGGTGGTCAGGAGGTAGCATACTTTGTATTAAAACCGAATTTGAAAAATGCCGTAATACCCTATTGCTCAGGTAGTGATATTTAATGTCTATTTATCTCAAAAATGGCGGCAAACAAATCTTTTTGTATGTTGGCAATTGCGACGTGTCAGTTGAAATTGTTGTGTGAAGTTCCATTTGACACTACGGTTTGTTGACTATGATTTATGATAATGTTTAGTATCAGGCGCAGTGTTGTCATCGCAACAGCAAAACTTACTAAATTTGTTTTTCCCAGCATAATAGTGGTACTAAATAATCACAACTGCATAAAATAACTATGAGCAACGTTGTCAGGCTTCGCATTATATTTCCTCCTTGTGACGTCACAGGGAGGATTTTTATTCAAATTTCAATCGGCGTCAATCGACAATTAAAGCGTTGTTTCGAACTTTATTGGTAAAAGGGTGGTCAGGAGGTAGCATACTTTGTATTAAAACCGAATTTGAAAAATGCCGTAATACCCTATTGCTCAGGTAGTGATATTTAATGTCTATTTATCTCAAAAATGGCGGCAAACAAATCTTTTTGTATGTTGGCAATTGCGACGTGTCAGTTGAAATTGTTGTGTGAAGTTCCATTTGACACTACGGTTTGTTGACTATGATTTATGATAATGTTTAGTATCAGGCGCAGTGTTGTCATCGCAACAGCAAAACTTACTAAATTTGTTTTTCCCAGCATAATAGTGGTACTAAATAATCACAACTGAATAAAAAGTGATAAACATCAAATATAATTATTGACTAAGTAGCATATGCTTCCATTAAATGTTCACATAATAATAATTGTAAGATGTTGATTTTTAGTTTTCTGAAAAATTCATTTAAATTTGCTTATTAATTTATCCAAACTGTTAAATCTTTCTAACAGACGCCTTTTGTAAATTGGAATTCTTTGTAATGGTTTTGACGTTTATTGGCGTCAACATAATTTTATACATCTTTCATTTGACTTTTGGATATTTTCACTGGTTATTGTATGTGTGATACTCTTTTAAGTATGGCTATATAATGAAATCGTAAAGCCAGCAGAGCGTCATTCCTGTTTCTACACTTGTGTCAACAATTTAGTTGAGTGGAGGCCACCCTTGACTTTTACTTTTATTGAGTTACTTTTACTGAAACAAATGTGTGACAACATATTTTACAATTTTAGATTTTTGGTTGTCTATATGTGTTTAAAAATCCAAAAAATGTATCAATTATATAAAAATTTGTTTCTCTGTCATTCTCTTTTGGTTCTTCTCTAACAAGGATTGTTAATTCCAATATGTGAACATCTATGCGAATATTGTATCAAACGGACGCACATTTTACCGAATGTGTGCATTGTTCGTTCGCTTTCGTTCGTCTATACGCACTTTAAGTTCTATATACTGTGGATAATAATAAAATAAACTCGTTGTTAATGTAGCTCAAAAGTTTCTTAACATGTAAATCCAAAATTATTAGGTTAGGTTAAGTAACGAAATTAAACACCAAAGAAGCTGTTTCTTTTGTTAAATGCATTTAGTATAACCCTTGTAACTCCAAAGTCAAGTGACCATCCCGATGATGTTAATTCTTCCAACAACTTATAAACAATGCTATTGGCGATTGGATGCCTAATTCCACTTTGATTTTTAACAAAAAAATATTTTTAACGAATTATTTGTTTCGAACTAACTAATCAGTTGATTCTTGATATCCGGGAGAAAACCGCGTTGTTGACGTTGTACCGGTCGACGTTTCGCACTATGTTGCAAGAGGCATCTTCAGCCTCAGTCTCTACGTTGACAGTTGTACCGTCAACAACGCGGTTTCCCACCGGAAATCAAGAATTAATGATGAATATATTCACTTCCAGATCGGCGGATCTCGACTCCTTCCAGTTCGTTGGATGTCTCCAGAGAGCATTCTCTATGGTCGGTTCACTTTAGAATCGGACATCTGGTCTTATGGTGTAGTACTTTGGGAAATCTATAGTTACGGAAAACAACCGCACTATGGCCACACAAATGAAGAAGTAGTCAAACTGATTCTAGACGGCGTGATGCTGATCGCCCCGGAGGACGCTCCAGCATACATCACCGAACTGATGCAGCTATGCTGGAAGAATCAAGCCAAAGATCGCATACGATTTTCCGACATCTTTACGAAATTGGAGAAGGCATACGACACAATACAGGAGACGGCTCTGTCGTGTGATAACGAGAAGTTGATAAACAGTTTGAAGAGGTTACCAAGACCTCCGGTGTCTTTATTGACGCCGTGTTTGGATCTCTTGGATACGCAGGGATATTTGTTGCCAAATCATCAAGAGGAGGTTGCTTATCTGGAAACTCTGCCTGACTGACAAACACTTAAGGGAAAGGACGAAAAGAAAGACGTGTTGGTAGTATATGGAGATAACGCGGAGAGAGGTGTTGGAGTTTGAAGCAGAAATTCTTCGAATACGAGACGCAGATTGTCGGAGTTTTGGAGTGAGATATCTTTATTCAAAATAATGCGCTGGAAGACTGGAGTTCGATAAGGCGACGAAAATAACTGTGGTATGATAAGCAATTGAAGAACAAGAAATACCAAATAGATTTTTATACATTAATAGCCAAGATATATAATTCAAGATAATAGAAATAACTCTGTTTTCAATTTAAAAAACGAGGTTTTACCAACCCGACATGTGTAAAAGCCCACTTGATCGTGCTTTATGTTTGATTTAATATATTTTGAAGTAAATCTAAAAATCCAATTCAAAACAAATCAAGTGTTATAATATGTGGATTATTAAGTGAGCTTTATTGCTACGCACTTTTAAGGTTAAAATATCAATAATGTCAATTGATATTTTTAACAATTTATTTATGTAAATTATAGTTAGTAAAAATCGCTATTAATTTAAAGATTAGCTGTCATGCTATTTTGTCAACAAAACTCCTATTTTTTGTAATCATCTACATATCAAATTTGCCATGTACCTATATCGATAATATCATTGTGGTGTCTTTTATGGTAAGAATTATTGTAAATAAAAGTATTCACTTGGACAATCAGTGCCTTAATAATTTATTAATAATTGTGTGTGACGAATTTAAGCAGAAATTGATAAATTACACTGGGCAACAAGTATTTTTTTCTTGCCGACCAAGATCTGAGACTTGTTGTTATAGATGTTTCAAACCAAGGAGAGCACAGTTGAGTATGCAACCACATATACGCGGGTCAATTATAAACCATACACTGGGTATAATTGGTTGCATATGTCACTGTGCTCTACTTACATAGTTTAAAACTACTCTAACTAATATTGATATGCTAATGCCAAATATGAAACTCATTTTTCCCTATTACGTCATTTTTTTTATGAGGCAATTCAACCTCATTAGTGATTCTTCTAAGAGCATAGCAAGGCATAGAGTTAAATTTTGACATGATATGCGGCGAAAACTAACATCAAGTCTAACATAGAAGTCAGCAAAAACTGTGTTGTGCAGTGTTATAGCTATTGTATATATTATGTTATGTATATTGTATATATATTATATAAATGTAGCCACTAAGAATTGTGCCACCTTTTATATGTATACAGGGTGAAATAGAACAAACTACAATGCATAGTACCACGTGATAGAGGGCCGCAATATAATAAAAAGTTTCTATGCACTAATATCCGATGGCCTTTTGTTTTCAAGTTACCGGATGCTGAAGTTTATTTTATAAATGTTATTTAGTATTACTTTAATTAGGCAGTAGAGGTAACAGGCTTTGATTTCATGAAATTAGATCTATGGTACAATCAAAGCAAGCTAAAGTCAAGTAGCTTAAGGGTCCCTGGCCATACGACGCTCAAATGGGCCTGTTTATCTAACGCTTCGTAACACAGAAGTCACTAGAAATAGATGGCGTTACTAATACTGAATCACGAATTGTTTTCGTTTCTATTGAGATGCCAGAAAATCGGCGACTGCTACCCCACCATAATATTCATAGATCGTAGTTTATTTGAGTGACGACGCATCGGGCGTTATGTCTCTCTCTCTCTCTCACAAACAGAAACACGGTAACGACGTAAAAATCAACAAAGACCAATGAGGTGCGTGGTGCGAACCACTTTCGTATCAAGATTACTGTAGATAAGGTTGCGCAATGGCCTATACCAGTAATGTATTAGCGAACAGTGACGTCATCGGCGTAATGTCAAACCAACCGAACAGCTGGCACCAATAGGAACGCGATGGGTTTGACTGTTGACGGATATTTTTTTGACAAATACGTCTACTTTTTGATTTGAAGTCTGTCATCTAACTGTCAGTCAAGAGAATTTGTTGAATTGTTGCTTTTATTTTGCAATTTATAAAACGAAACGATGAGTATTGATTGTATAGTTCCAAAAAAAAATAACATATGTATGTATTATTTTTCTTCTTACTTTCTTGTACTGCTGCAACTTTTTGTCCTATAGTTGAAGCAAAACTTGCTGTAAAATTTCATAAAAACATTTTTGTGGTAAGTAGTACACATGCTCCAATAACTTTTTTCGTTTTTATCTTGTATTTTGTAAGATCAAATGCCTTCTTTTAGTGACAATTCAGTTCCCTTAAAATATCAAATCAAAATGAAATTTAAAAACGTTTAACACCCAGGTTGATATCCAGTTCGTGGACTCTTACGCCACACTATGTCCAACACGTTCAAAATATTGCAAGTAAGTCATTCCGCTGCTATTAAGACACACATTTCTAGAAACTTATTTTTTGACTTGCCATTACTATTTGATTATAATTGCGCCAATATTTCTTTAATTTCTAAATTATATTCATCAACTATAAAAAACTATTTTAAAATATTTAATGAGAATTCCAATTTATATGGTTGAAACCATAAAAACGGAGAAATTACAAAGCCTATTTAGTTGCATATATTTTTCCTTCAGTTTTCCAGTCACTCTAGAAATATGTGCTGCTATTCCGCCATGCACATCACAAAATCGCTCTGTCTGCGCAACCTTATGTACAGTAATCTTGCTTTCGTATCGCCATCTAACAAATGACACCTGAACAGCGTAGCATTCAAACATGTTGCCAATCCGGCCAAACTCCCCCAGAACACAATTCTAGTTACGTTTACGGCGCAATACACCACGCAGTTATTAATAACAATTAATGTAATTTTATGGGGTAATGTGGTACTCAAGGACGGTACGCACGTGAGACCACCAAGCTTTTCTATATTCATAGTTTATATATTTTTTACATTAAAATTTGCATAAATAATCTACACAAATATAAAAAATCTCGGTGATCAAACATGCATAGGAACCCATTCTATCGAATAGTTGCGTTAGTTTTACATTCTGAGGTCTATTTACGGAGTGGTGTATTGCGCCGATTTGGGCGTCGGATATGGGACCCTTAAGTAGTGTTTTTAAGTAGCTTTCAAATACAGAGTAATGATAAAGTTTGGAAAAAAATCATAATATCTCGGACACGTCAATTTTAACTATTAAATAGCCACCCTATGACAAAGTTTTATCTATGACGTCAATTTTAACTATTAAATAGCCACCCTATGACAAAAGTTTTATCTATGACGTCAGTATTTCGGAGCGATGAGGTCATCCTTATTTTTTTTTATCACAACCTCATGTTTTTGCTGTTTTTCGGTAGAACTCGTAAAAACTCGTAGAAAAAAAACCCATTTTTTTAACAAATAAAGACTTAATTTTAATGGAAAAAATTATTATTAAACCCAAACAAACCCAAATTTAGCGCAAATGCTTAAATTATTCTCTTTTCTCAACATTTGTTGACGGGCACAGGCGTTTGGAACAGAAAAATTAAATAACTTCAACAGCCGGTAACTTGGAAACAAAAAGCGATCGGACATTACTATATAGGAACTCTTTTTATTATTTTTTGGCCCTCTATCGCGTAGTGCTATGAATTGTAGTTTGTTCTATGTGACCCTGTATATAGCCTTTATCTATATATTTTATGTTTAGTATACTATTAATATTAATAGATAACGTTCATAAACTGTTTAAAACTGCGATATTTATTGAATATTACAAGCACCAAAGAAAATATAAGACTTAATAAACTAGTTTGAGTGTTTCATTTGTATGCTTCTGCCAAAACTACCACCCAAAAATATCTTTAGAAAAATTTTCCAATGGTACATATGAAAAAAACAATTTCCCCGATTTTTTTGGGGTGTAATAAATATTATTACCTATTATTATTATCTGTCAAAAATGGGTGCTTTTGTACGTTGTTCCTGGATCGAAAATGAGTTGCGGAGGGCGAATTATACGACGGGTCATACGTCTGGACCTACACCTAGCTGCTACAAATTGCCATGTACCTATATCGATAAGATCAATGTGGTGTCTTTTATGGTAAGAATTATTATTTATTTATTATTTTATTGTAAATAAAAGTATTCACAGTGCTTTAATAATTTACTAATAATTTTGTGTGACAATTTTAAACAGAAATTGATAAATTACACTGGACAACAAATATTTTTTTGTTAACTTGTTGTTAACTAATGTTGATATGCTGATGCTAAATATGAAGCCTATTTTTTACTATTACGTCACTTTTCCATGAGGCAATTCAACCTCATTAGTGAGGGCATAGAGGCATAGAGTTAAATTTTGACGTGATACACAAGAACGAACATCAAGTCTCAGAAGTCAGCAAAAACGCTGTTGTGCAGTGTTATAGCAGTGTTATATATTATGTAACTTGGAAACAAAAAGCGATCGGACATTACTATATAGGAACTTTTTTTATTATTATTATATATTATGTTATGTATATTGTATACATATTATATGTGACCTCGGACGCTATATATATCCATACAAAAACATATATGATGAACAGAGAGGCTATTTTTCTTTTTTATACTACTTCCGGGTTAACAGGAGTGTCACCCATTTGGGATAGAAGCCGATTCATTATGAAATTGTTAGCAGCTTTTGTATTCAATTAGAGTTTTATCATATCAAACACTTTGAAGGTATATCAAAAATAACGTTTTTTTTGTGCTCTTTTTAGACAACAATCAGAAGATTCTGTAAAAGTCAATTTATTTTTAGCAATTAAATTTTTAGGCAGATCCCCTTTTTATGATTTAGTGGTTGCAACTGGCTTTATATATCTACACACTTATTGAGCGGTACGAATAAAAACGAAGTACATGCTAATGCTACAAATTTAAGGATCCACTTTGAAGAAGCTGTTGTAGTTATCTACTTTTAGTCCGTAGTAGGCGTAGTATATGATTCAACACGCGTAGGCGCCTGTGGCAACACGGCGCGTAGCATCTATCCAACATTGATGTCTGCTCGTGAATCATCGTGAATGAGTAGGTTATCTTCTTCTTCTATTCAAGGTTAGGCTATAGAGTCTGAGATCGTGCTGTTATGCTCCAGTCACAGTCTTTCTTCAGAGTATCAGCTCAAAGAACTCAAAAGGTTTTCAAGTCTCCTTTACACAAGTTTTCCCCGTGGGTTAGTAAATATCACAACATAAAATCCATAAAGAAAAAAAGCAACACAAAGTTAAGGTAAGGTCCAGCCGCAACACAGGAGAAATACTCTTCTCGGGCTCTAGGAGACCCTTATCACACACCGAAAGGTCCCTCGGATGGGATCTGGAAGAAAATAATACATAGGAACATAAAAAAGATCAAGACTGGTCAAACAACACACATAATAAATTAAATCATCAAGATAATTTAACTTAATTTAAACATCTACAATCTAAAATTGCTGTTCACTACAAAACCAAATATAGCTCTGAAAATCTCAAGCAAATCAGAAACCAACAACTCCGGTAAAGTGAAAGGAGGAAAATACCTCAAATCATACAAAATTCCATAAAATAACCTTCTTTTGTTATGCAATCTGGGGCAAGAAAAACAAGGTGATTCTCCCTTAGCCCAATTCTAAATAAATGCGCTGATGCAAGGACATGTATCAGTCTCAAACGTGAAATAGTGGAACAGTAAGATCTGGACAAAAATTCAAACCGCTGGAACCATGTTCTATCAATATGTTTACGTAACGACAATGATCGTATGGAATAATACCTACTCGCGGAGGACAAATATACGAATCCACGAAGTTGAAGAAGGGCCGAACGAAAGCGTTGAAAAGGTGGTGATCAGCGTACTTAAGGAAAGAACGAAATTGCAAATTGAGCCAGGCGCAATTGACCGTTATCACCGACTTGGGCCAGGTACATGCAATAACAGGACAATTATAGTGAAGTTTTCACGCTATGACTTGCAGAAGAATTGCAGTCAATGGTACAAGACAGCTGAAGAGAACTAAGATCGTAATTGTGGAGGACCTAACCAAGAAGAGGTATGAAGTTCTGCAGAAGGTATGGAAGTAGTACGGCACAAGAGACACCTGGACCATGGACGGAGTTATATACCGTAGGAACGCCGGTATATAATAGCAAACTACGGTTCGAAACATTAGAAGATGCTGCTGTGAGTGGGTGCCCCGATGTGGAGTATTTTTTTCTTTTTATCTTTGGAAGTTTGAGTGATCGGTGTTGTTTTTCTTTTGTTTCATTAAATAATCAAGCACTCTATCGAATAGAAAATATAAGTGAAGTGTTGTTGGTTTGATGGGAGCTGCGTTATGTTTGCGGTGTGCAGGGTTTTTCCTTTTACAGTTATTTATAACTTTTGTTTGTTTTAGTGGTGTTTCATTATCTTTGCTGTAAATTATATTTGTTGGTAAAATATTGTTGGGTTGAAGGGGGGCTGCGTTATGCTCGCGGTGGGGAGAAATTTAATTTTTTGGTAGTTTATAGTTTTTGTTTGTTAGCTGTTGTTTTTCCTGTGTATTGTACCTATATATTTTTTTGTAAAGGTTTCATAACATAAGAATATCTGACAGAGAGCTTAAGGGACGCCACTTGAATATTAAATCATTATTGCCATTGCCAAAGTTTGATGAACTTATCGGTCTTGTGTATGTAATAGTTATGGGTGCGGTTTATTCCGCTGCACCTTGGCCAGTCTTGATCCTTTGCGCTTACCCATTTCATACTGTTTGATAACGACAACCAGAGGTGAGGTGCTCAATTGGTTGCCGGCACCCACGGTTTTACGCCTCTTTCGAAAGGCGGTGGGACGAGGATCTTCAGCTGATGCCTGGATTTGAACCCAAGTTTTCCTAGCAGGAGAGCAGCGCTCTACCGCTAGCTAGAGCCACATCGGTCTTGTTCGACTTCATAATTTTGACACTGTTTCCGTCAGTGAGATATGGCTTTCTGGTGACGTGGATTCTGCCTTGATTACTGTTACTGATTATAGTTTGATGCGATGCGACAGACATGGGAAGGACGGGAGTGTTTCTGCATATATACGCGCGGATATTTTAGGGTGATTTTAATGTTGACATGCTGGACCCCACCACCTCTTCCGCTAAGCAGTTTTTAAATAGTATGGAAACCGTGGATCTAGTACAGGTAATCTCTGAGCCAACGCGAATTACGCGCACATCATGATCGCTCATTGATGTTATTTTTGTGACGCCTGATGAGTTGGAAAGCGTCGTTGGTGTTATATGTTCTGGGGGAATATCGGGCCATGATTTGGTGCATTGTACGCTTAGCATCCCTCTCCCGCCTACGCACAGAAACGTGTTCCTATACGTTCGTTGAAATATTTCTCTTATGAAGACTTTCTAACTGACTTCTTCTCGATGCCTTTCTTTCAACAATTTGATATTTTGGGCGTTGATGAGAAGGTTGAATTTTTAAGTTACCACCTCAGAAACATATTTGAGGTGCGCGCGCCTACTAGAATTGCGGATGTGGGCAGCTTTAAAAAAACTGCAATTTACAATCCTAAATTACGGGAAATACCTGCCCAGCTTTGTGTGCCGAATGAAATTAATAACTTTTTTACTTATGCGATACCAATGTCTCAGTACGACGTGGAACTACTTGCGTTTGATTCAGAAACCGATGACGTTGAAAACTGGTGCACTCAAATTGAACGAGCTATGGCTAAATACAATTTAGACGATTATGATGTTATATTCCGTTTGCTCAGTTGTCTAAAAGGACGAGTTCTGATGTGGTTCGATGACTGGCGTGAGGCGGAGAGGACATGGAGCATGGGGTCGCCTTGGGCTTGGAGTGCAAAGTGCGAATCAATCCGACAACAACTTATCAAGATTCTTTCCAACCAACCAGTCTTAGCTATTTTCGATCCTATTTTGGAAACGCAATTGTACACCGATGCAAGCATAATTGGCTTTGGTGTAGTACTTCAAGGACGACACGGTGATGTTTTTCGTGTTGTAGCTTACTACAGTTGTGCAACCCATGAAGCTGAGTCAAAATACCATACGTACGAGTTAGAAACGCTGGCGGTAGTAAAGGCGCTGAAACATTTGAGACATTACTTCTTAGGCTTAAGGGTCTCATATCCGACGCCCAAATCGGCGCAATACACCACCAGATTGTAAAACTAACGCAACTATTCGATAGAATGGGTTACTATGCATGTTTGATCACCGAGATTTTTTATATTTGTGTAGATTATTTATGCAAATTTTAATGTAAAAAATATATAAACTATGAATATAGAAAAGCTTGGTGGTCTCACGTGCGTACTGTCCTTAAGTACCACATTACCCCATAAAATTACATTAATTGTTATTAATAACTGCGTAGTGTATTGCGCTGTAAACGTAACTAGAATTGTGTTCTGGGGGAGTCTGGCCGGATTGGCAACATAGATACGAAAACAATTCGTGATTCAGTATTAGTAACGCCATCTATTTCTAGTGACTTCTGTGTTACGAAGCTTTAGATAAACACGCCCATTTGAGCGTCGTATGGCGTCGGATATGGGACCCATAAATTTTACAATAATCACCGACTGTAATGCCTTGAAACAAACAATGGCAAAAAAAGACTTGAATCCGAGGATCGCAAGAAGGTGGATATATTTGCAAGACTTTTATTTCACAATTACATACCACAAAGCCGAATTCATAGGACATGCTGACGACTTCAGTCGTAATCCCTGTCCCTCTGTAAATACTTTTACAATCCGAACACCTGAAGATTCTTGGTTACATGTTGGCCAACGCGCTGACGCGTATATTATGCAACTAATTGAACGCTTACAGCATGGGGAAATTGACGAGTCGCTGTATAAGATGCAGGGCGAACTTTTGTATAGAATTATTTCTGACTTGGACGGATCAACTTATTACCGACTATTTGTACCTCCTCTGCTCCGACTATCTTTGCTGCGGGTGTATCATGATGAGTGCTGTCATGTTGGAGCTGATAAAGTGTATGCAGCGATTAGCGAGAATTTCTGGTTTCCAAAATTACGACAATTTGTAAATAAGTACGTAAAACATTGCTTGATTTGTCTTCTACACAAAAAGGCCCGCATAAATAGACAGGTACCACTGCACTCTATTAATAAAGGAGATAAACCATTTAATATCATCCATTGCGACTATTTAGGACCTTTACCGATTTCCAATGAATGCAAATATGTTTTTGTCGTTGTCGATGGCTTCAGTAAATATTGTCTGCTAACACCAAACAAGACAACATCCTTTTCAGAATTTGAGAAAAGCATGAAAATGGTAATATCGCTATTCGGAACACCATCCACACTCGTCACCGATCTAGGATCATTTATGTTCAAAGTTGGCCAAGCTTTTCTCAGAGACTGGAATATTAAAGTTCATTTGGTCACACCCGGCGCACATAGATCTAATGGCCAGGTTGAGCGATACATGTCCACTATTACAAACATGATGCATGTCGACGTACGTACAAAACCCTCCTCCTGGTCATACACACTATGGAAAATCCAGCTCGTGCTAAATACTACCATCCAGAAGTCAACTGGTTGTACGCCGTTACAATTGCTTATTGGTAGCGAAGGTAGAATTCCGGTTATAAGGGCTTTGTTAAATGAATTATCATACAACGCGGTACCTCCGAATAGGCAGCTTTTGAGGGCTAAAGTCGCCGCTCAGATGGAAAAAAATGCAAAAGCTCAAAACGCGCACTACGTCGGGATTTAAACATCCCATGTTTAACATCGGTGAACTTGCATTATTATACCACCGAAATACAGTGGGACCCGCTAGCCTTAAGGTCGATTTATAGTGCCGTAACCGTAACACTTAACCGTAACGTAGCAAAGTTGACCTTGCACGTTTCTTTGACGGTGTTTATAGTGATCGTAACGTTTCTATGTTAAGTTCAGGCAAGCGCAATGTTGAAAGCACGGTTGCGGATACGGTTAAGTGTTACGGCTACGGCACTATAAATCAAGCTTTATTGCATAACTGTTACAGACGGTCAAGAAATACTCTGGCTTCTCTTCATTTGCGAATAAATCTTTCGCCTTTTACTAATAATTTTCGTTTAGATTTCCTGTTACTAAAAAATTCGGTTTATTCAATATTTGTTTCTGTGTAAATTTCTGTTAAAGAATTTAAGCCCTTTAATGCAGAAATAACTTTTATGGAGAAATATTGGGGTAAGTATAAAAAAACCTCTTTTCCTTTGTAGAAAAATATTTTAATGGGTACTAGTTTCGTCGCTTTGACATCATCAGCTATTCTGTCATCTTTTATAAATGTCACAATTTTTATTGCATAGCTGTTACAGACGGTCAAGAAATACGCTGGTTTCTCTTCATTTGCGAATAAATCTTTCACCTTTTGCTTTAGATTTCCATTTAATAAAGATTTCCTTTTACTAAAGAATTCTGTTCTTTCAGTGTTTGTCTATGTAGATTTCTGCTAAAGAATTTAAGCCCTTTGATGAAGAAATAACTTTAAGTCGGTCATTTATTATAAATGTCACAATTTTCATTTTATAACTGTTACTGGCGGTCGAGAAATACTCTGGTTTCTGTTAATTTGCGAATAAATCTTTTGCTTGTTGCTAAAGATTTCCGTTTAGATTTTCTTTTACTAAGGATTTCCTTTTACTAAAGAATTCTGTTCTTTCAATGTTTGTCTCTCTCTGTGTAGATTTCTGTTAAAGAATTTAAGCCCTTTGATGCAGAAATAACTTTAAATCCGTCATTCGGGATTCTGCGATGTGCCATTGTGGTGAGTAGATCTAGACTGTCCGGTACCACGTGCTCATACGTTAAATATCAATATTACGATTCCATTATATATTCTAAGTATAACGCTATATTAATTTTCGACATGACTTCCAACAACAAAAGTGAAGTGCTGTTGGTTATCAGAGGAAGATGGGCAGGTTCTTTTGAATAAAACTAACACTTCACTTGTAATTAACTTTTAATGTTAATTTAACGAAGAGGTTCACAGTATTATATTTGCCTGCGTAGTTCATACGCTTCGAACAAAGAAAGAAGTATATAGTTACAAGGCGTTCTATATAATGCCAAAATAAGCGCAGACGCTGTCAGAGGTACAATCAGCATTTTAATTTCTGCTTACTATATAATATTTTGTATATAACTTCCAACAACAAATCTTAGAACTAATGGATCAATACAGACCATTTTAAGTGTTGCTATCACCATACTATAAACAGACACATTCGTTGTGTTAGATAAGTATTATATAATTGAATACAGTTTTTGTATTACTTTTATTAAATACCAACACACCCCCTCAAAAAATGTACGCACTTATATTTACTACTATTCTTTGTATACCTATGGGGAGTATAACAGCTAATGATCCAACATTTGTTGCTAACGGATTAGGGAAAAAACCCACAAAAACCTAACCAGATCATAATTCCTGAATAACAATATTTATCATTTGAACTACTTATTTCTAACATTTTTATAGAATTTATTCTTCTCTTTCTGCTGTAGTCCCATCTTCTCCCTCAGCTCGCTGAACTGATGAGTCCGTAGAGATTTTGTCAGTAAGTCAGCTTCCTGATGACCTGTGGACAAGTATTACAAACGGACAGTTTTGTTCTCTACTTGTTCTCTTGTAAAATGGTACTTAATGTCGATATGTTTAGAACGTTTATGATTTACTGGATTATTTGCCATTGCTATGCAACTTTGGTTGTCTTCATATAATGTAATTGGTTCTGACATATCAACATTAATACTGACTATTAAAGATTTAATCCATAAGGCCACTTTTATTGGCTCAAATACAGACATGTACATGCCTCTGTTGATGATGCGGCAACTGAATTTTGTCGTCGTGTAAACCATGTTACTGTACAATTTTTTTAAATAGTTTAAACAAACAACCTGTTGTACTTCTACGATCTAATTCATTATTTGCCCAATGCGCATCAACATATCCTGTTAAAATTTCATCGTAATTTTTATTACGTTTATATGCTAATTTCATATTTATTGTTCCTTATATTTATATTATATATCTTAATACTCGCTTTACGCATAGCCATAGTTCTTTATTACATTTATTTTAATATCTACTTAGGTAGTAGATTTATTGCAGTAAATATATCTGGACGTGTACATAACATTGCGTACATGATGCAACCGATCAAATTTCTACAAGGTGCGTCATAAGCATAACTATCATCTGAATTTAATGCTGGATTACACTCGTTCATTTTAAATCTTTTTAATATAGATTGTAAGTAAACGGTTTGGTCAAGTAAAATTTCTTTCCATTCTGATTCCATGAAAAAAAAACTTAATTTCTTTTAAATCTACCATTTCAAATTGTTTCTTTAAAAAATTCTTTAAATTATTCATTGTTGTAATATCTTTTGCAACAATTACTAAATCGGCCACATATAAAATAATATAAATGTTTTTAGTGATATGACCATTATCTAAGAAATATAGACAATTATCTGATGAAGAATTTATAAATCCTTTTTGAATCAATATTGCATTGATATGCTCCTACCAGCATCGAGCAGACTTCTTAAACCGAATAAAGATTTGTGAAATTTGCACACCATGTTATTTGACTGAACTGCAACAACGTCAGGTATCCTTATATAAATATTTTCCTTTAATGTCCCATTAAGAAATGCCGTTTTAACATCCATTTGATGGATTAACAGCTCAAACTGATTTGCCAGCGCCAGTACGGATCTAAAGGTACTAATACGCGCAACTGTTGCGAATATTTCGTCATAAAGTCATAATGTAAAGTCTTTCTCTGGCTTAAACCACGAGCTACCAAACGAGCTTTATATCTTAACAGATTTCCATCTCTGTCTTCTTTTACTGTAAATACCCATTTACGGTCGACAATATTCATGTTACTATTCTTTTGTACTATTGTCTATGTTTTATTTTGTTTTAAAGATTGTAACTCATCTTTTATAACATTTTCCCATTTTGTTCTAAACGCATTTTTTAGCTACGTCTTGATAACATTTGGGAATATCATCTTTAAACAGTTGATCACCTATCAAATAGTTATACGTATCAAATTCATTTTCTTTGTATGATTATTGATCCTTCTCACATCTTTTTCAACATTTAACTTTCTCAGTTTATTTGTAGAGGTACACGGATTTTCACATTCACTGTACGATCTCGTTCTTGGTTCAGGGATATCCTTTACCTAAGATGTTTAACCTCGTACTTTGTTCAGGGACATCCGTTACTCAGGATGTTTGACCTTAACTCGTTCTTGGTTCAGGGACATCCTTTACTCAGGATGTTTGACCTTGTATGCAATTTTCAGAAACACCTTTTTCAATAAGGTTTCCTTTACACTTTTGTTCGTCCGTTTGACCAGATGTGATATTTTTTACAGATTTATTTCAAGCAGCACCCCTGCTGAAATATATTCATCTATTTGCATAGATTTAACTGTATTTATTTCGCTACCAATTTTTAATCACGTCATAAAGTTTCGATCTTGATGTTTTATATGTGATTTTATCGAAAATTATAATTTAGTGCAACTATGAATTTTCTTGTTTCCGGGTTAAATATTTTATATCCATTTGGTACATAACCCACGAGAATTCCTTTAGACGATTTACTATCGAATTTGCTTTTTCTCGTTTTATTATGCACATACTGTGCAACCAAATATATTTTTTAAATGACTTAATTTTGGTTTTTTATTATGCCACATTTCATACTGTCTTATTTATCTTTATTGCTTTTGTTTGCAATATTCCTTCATTTCACCGGATAAATGCTCTCTATCATTATTACAATATAAATTAACCATTTTTGTACTAAAACGGGCTTCAGATTATGCAACGTAATCATTTAGACAAGTGAATACCTCTAATTTATTAGTCATTAAATAATGGCCTTTGTATATAGTTCTTATGATTTGCTTTCTCGAAAGGGAGACGTGCTTGCTTTGCATTGATGCAAGCTTCACACAATGAATCAATAGAATCTATATTCCGTAAACAAGCATTATCGTCGGAGTCGGCTAATTTATTTACTTTAATTTTTGTAAATTTTTCTTTGCTTATGTGACCTAAACGCTCGTGCCACATTTTGATTTTATCAATAATATTAGCCTCAGCCATATGACCTACAGTCTGTGCTGTATTATGCGCATTTTGTATTATTAATTCAATAATATACAAATTATTCATGCGCTTACCTTTCATATTTATTGTGTCCCCTTTTCTTATCTCTACTTGTCCAGTTTCCTGAACAATACAGACATTCCAGCTTCCTGGATGCGTCTTACTGAGATGTGGTTGGTACACTTTTGCTGTAGAGGACATCCTTCAGCTCACCGTTGTAACCTAGGCTGGTGGTGACTTTGATCCTGCCGATGTGTGTCGCCTCGATGACCGTTCCTATTTTCGCCACGGTAATGCGAATTTGTTCCATCTGCTCATCACATTCGGTGAACAGGTTGTTGTCGTTTATGATGAGCTCTGTAGCACCAGAGTCATAAAAGCAAATGGCTTTTCTATCACTGCTGTTGACGCACTCGTTTCATTATACTTTCTTTTCTTGTCTCTTTCTTGCACCTTTAAACTTTACTTATACAAATAGCAATCACGTTTAATATGGTTCTTTCGCCCACAATGGAAACACTGTTGTCCTAAACACTTGCTTATTTGGTGTAAACTTGGTGTAAATTGGTGTAAACTTCTTTCGCTTTTCGTTTCCATTTGCAGTGCGAATATGTAAAGCGCTCATACTTGTGTCACTATTTTCACGTATTAGACTTCCTGCATGTTCTAATAGCATACCTTTTACAAATGCTAATGTAAGTCTTTCGTCCGGCATTGTTTTAATTGCAGCTTTTATTGGCGGATAACTAGGTGGTAATGAGTTTAGTGTATACCAGACTTTGGTTGTTTCACTAACTTCTTCCCCTCAGGCTATCATATCGCCCACCATTTCGTCCATTGCTCTCATGTCATCATTGAAAAAGCAATGACATACCTGGCTTTAGTTTACAATTAAACAACCGATCTTGAAGACATAACTGTGTCGATCTTCTTACAGGCGCGCAGGCGTAAAGTTCATCAAACTTCTTTAAAATTTCTCGGGCTGTTGCTCGTCCTTTCCCATTTCGTCCATTCTTCAGTGATTTGTTGGTGGAATTTCAGTTAGCACTTTACTAGCACCTTCTTGCTCAATAATTTCTTTTCGTCTGAATTTCCACATAAAATAGTTTTCACCATTGAAAAGTTTTAAGTTACGTTTCGACAGAGTTAATGCGTTACTCGCCATTTCTGTTTATAGTTTATTTTCCGTTTTGATTTAATCACTCACTTATTATATACGCGGTACCTGGGCCCATAACCGGTTGGTTATCAGAGGAAGATGGGCAGATTCTTTTGAATAAAACTAACACTTCACTTGTAATTAACTTTTAATGTTAATTTAACGAAGACGTTCACAGTATTATATTTGCTTGCGTAGTTCATACGCTTCGAACAAAGAAAGAAGTATATAGTTACAAGGCGTTCTATATAATGCCAAAATAAGCGCAGACGCTGTCAGAGGTACAATCAGCATTTTAATTTCTGCTTACTATATAATATTTTGTATATAACTTCCAACAACAAATCTTAGAACTAATGGATCAATACAGACCCTTTTAAGTGTTGCTATCACCATACTATAAACAGACACATTCGTTGTGTTAGATAAGTATTATATAATTGAATACAGTTTTTGTATTACTTTTACTAAATACCAACAAGTGCGGCTTACCCGTGCTTTAGCCGAGCAGGAATCACTGATTCAAAGAATCATCGCCGATAAAAATTCCTGAAGATGATCACAGACTTGGTGTCTGCGATATACGAGACACTTCTGAATAACCAGGTTAGAGGTATCGACCATCAATAGCGAATCCGTTACTGAACTCCAAAAGACCAGGGAGGCACTCAGGGCGGCAGAAGATCGGACGGAGGAGGTGTAACAGTATTCCAGACTAAATAGTCTTCGCATATTTGGTTTAATTGAAGCTCCAAACGAAAACACTACTGAAGTAGTTATCTCCATGGTCAAGGAAAAACTCAAAATTGAGCTGAATGAGAATGACATCGACTGTTGCCACCATCTGCGAGGACAGGAGGGGAAATCTCGACCTGTGATAGTGAAATTGGTGCAGAGATCAAAAAAGTTTGCGGTTTATGGTGCCAAACGTAAACTCAAGGATTCTGGGATTGTGATTCGTGAAGACCTTACGCAGGAGCGTCCAGCCGCTGTGAGAGCGCTAGTTGCTTCTCACACTAACCGGAACGTATTTACTAATAACGGTAACATTTTTGTTAAAATTGGAACAGTTTTGCATAAAAATCTCGCCCATGAATAAGTATCGAAAGTTCAAATTGTAATAGCGTGGTAGTACGGTCCTGTGCTCTACGAAGAAAACTTGTTATTTTTTACTTTTAGGTCGTTTGCCTTGCGAGTTTTTGGGGATTCCGACTGATGTGAACACCTGCCGAGTCTGATTTTGGTGGTATGCATATTTTTTTTTAACTTATTTCTATTACGTTAATATGTTGATATGCAAAGTGTTTGAGATATTTTTTAATTGAATGAAAACAAAGAATGTTATTTGTGCTTTTCTGAACGTGCGCTTGCTGCTGCCCAAGGTTTTAGATGTAAAAAACCTCTCGTATAAGTATAATATTGATGTGCTTGGCATTACTGAGACTTGGCTTCATGATGCAATTTTGAATGATCATGTTTGTATAGATGGATATAGTATAGTTCGCAGAGATCGCGGTGCAAGATGGCGGTGGGGTTGCTGTCTATGTTCGCGCTGGTCTTCGCTTTAATGAAATCGATCTTGTTGACTCCATTGAACAACTATGGATAAATATCATGTCCGTGACTGAGAGTTTAATTTTTGGAACAGTTTATAGACCGCCGGCAATGCACTATAAAAGCTTTTTGGATGAGTTGAAGAATTCATTGGCTTCGCAGATCACTGTTACTGATCACATTGTTTGTGGTGGAGATATTAACATAAATTTGTTGATGGTTGACGACCTGCCTGTTAATGCATTTGATGCCCTATTTGAGTCTGAAATCGTTAAGGGTGCGGGCGTTGTTCTTTCTCTGATCATGGTATGGTATACTGCGAGGTCTCCTTTAATTGTAAAAGTGTGGAACCTAAGTTTGTCACCTTTAGGGATTTTAAGCGCATTGACTGGGTTCAATTTAATAGTGATTTTGACTTGGTCGATTTTGATCAGATATTCCGCATGCGGAAGATGATAAGATTTCTGTTTTCAATCAAAATATATTAATGTTGTATGACGGACATGCTCCTCTCAAGCGCATGAGATTTACTAAGCCACCTATGCCATGGTTAACAGATAATATAAAGATGGTTATTACTTTGAGAGATCAAGTCAAGGATTAGGAAAACAAAAAATAGCATTCATTGGGAATATTATAAGCAGCTGCGTAGTATAGTTACGCTTTGTATAAGAAATGAGAAATGTGCGTTTTCTCGACTGTTGCTAAAGATTTCCGCTTAGATTTCCATTTACTAAAGATTTCCTTTTACTAAACAATCCTGTTCTTTCAATATTGGTCTCTCTGTGTATATTTATGTTAAAGAATTTAAGCACTTTGATGCAGAAATATCTTATATGGAGAACTTTAAATCTGTCATTTATTATAAATGTCACAAATGTTATTGGATAACCGTTACTGGTGGTCGAGAAATACTCTGGTATCTCTTCATTTGCGAATAAATCTTTCGCCTTTTAGTAAATATATCCGTTTATATGTCCCTTTACTAAGGAATTCGGTTCATTCAGTTTTTTCTTGGATAACTGTTACTGGCGGTAGAGAAATATTCTAGTTTCTCTTCATTTGCGAATAAATGTTTCGCCTTTTGCTAAAGATTTCCGTTTAGATTTCCTTTTACAAAAGAATTCTGTCGTTTCAATGTTTGTCTCTATATGTAGGTTTCTGTTAACGAATTTAAGAATTTTGATGCAGAAATAACCTTAAAACTATAATTTATTATAGATAAATGTTACAATTTTTATTGGACGACTGTTACTGACTGTTATGTCTTAATAAAACACTGGGTCAACTTAAAACATTTACTGAAGAGATAGGTTATACATGTGTGTATACTATACGTCGGTATCCCTTATACTAAACTGTACTAAACTGAAACTAAATTCGTTCTAAAATATTCCACTGCGTCAGCACATTGGGTTGCCTACACGATACAATGTTGCCGCACTTATAGTCTTTGAGGTATTGTGGCTTACGTCGGATCCTCGCTGGTTCTTTCGGGCTGTTGCTGGCTGGCTCTTTCGGGCTGTTTCTGGTTGGCTTCTTTTCTGCTGTGGAGCTTCTCGGCTGAGGTGTCGCTTGAACAACTGGGTCAGCTGTCGACTCCGGGTCTCCATCGTCAGTGACATCCGGTTCTTCCTGATCAGTTCTGTTTCTTAACTGGCCGGTGTGTCTCCTTATGACGTCGCCTGCTGGAGTCTCAACTTCGTAACTGACTGGTCCGGTGGGACGTATGATAGTGGATGGTATCCATTTCTTTCCAGGTGTATAAGACCTCGCGTAGACCAAGGCATCATGTGTGAATGTTCGGGGCGATGGTTTGCCTTCGAATGCCTTTTGCTGCTTACCGCTCATATCCTTCGCGAAGTCTGGGTGTACCTTATCCAACAATGTGTTTAGCCTCCGTCCCAGCAGTATTTCCGCTGGTGATTTCCCCGTTGTGGTATGTGGAGTGATATGCTGTGTGAGAAGATACCTTCTGGGGCTACCATCTTCTTCAGGGCGTTCTTCACGTTCTGTATCATCCTTTCCACCTGCCCGTTGCTGCTTGGGTGGTACGGCGCTACCAAAGCTTTACCGTGCACGCTGTGGAAGTGCTAGGTACTTGTCTGACTTTCAACCACTTCGAATAAGAGTCAATGATGATGAGAAATATTCGACCGTTCACTGGTCCCGCGAAGTCTAGGTGCAATCGTGTCCACGGAGCTCTTGACCATTCCCATGGATGGCTTGGAGACCTACTCGGCATATTTTTTGTCTCTTGGCATTTCCTGCATCTGTTCACCTTGTCCTCTATTTCTCGGTCCAGGTTAGGCCACCACACGTATGATCTCGCCAAAGCTTTCATCTTGACCATACCTGGGTGTGCAGCATGTAGTAAATATAGGATTCTTTCCCTCCCTCCTGGTGGTATAACCACCCTCGTGCCCCAAAGTAGGCAGTCTTGGTAGCACGATAGCTCTGTTTGGCGCTGGAAGTATGGTTGAAACTCGATCGGAAATTCCTTGGTGTTACGTGGCCATCCCTTCCAAACCCATTGTAGCACTCTGGAGAGAGTAGGGGCCCTTGCTGTTTCTGTGGCAATTTCTTTTGCCTGGAGTATTTTTTCTGGCATGTTTTCTAGCATCAAAACTTCCAGAGCTGGCGGTGGTTCAACCGACTTTGTTTTCTGTGGTAGCCTGCTAAGAGCGTCGGCGTTGCATAATTGTTTTCCTGGGACGTACTATAGGTCGTAGTCATAAGCGTTGAGCATTATTGACCATCTCAGCATTCTTGGAGAAAGTATCTCCGGTGTATTCTTTTCCTTGTCAAATATTCCCAGCAATAGTTTGTGGTCCGTTCTCAAGATGAAGCGTCTTCCATAAAAGTAGTCGTGGAACTTCTTGATACCGGTAACCAATGCCAAAGTTTCGCGGTCTATCTGGGCAAAGTTTCTCTCTGTTGTAGATAATGTTCGGCTGTGATATGCCACTACCGCCTCGTTGCCGTCATCATTTGGTTGGCTCAATACGCATCCGACTACGTATGGGCTTGCATCTGTGGTTATTATGAGAGGTTTCTTCTCGTCATAATAATAATAATAATATCTTTATTGTGCTACCAAGAATAACTTTTACACTCGTCATACACACTACAAAAAAAGTATAAAAGAATAAACATGCAATCTACAACACAACATTACTACAATTTAAAAATTCATTAATACGCTCGTTCCAACAATAGCTTTTTTAGGCGCTTCTTTAACTCAATATTATTAAGGTTTCTAGCATTCGGTGGGAGCTTAAAGAGCGATGGCGACACATGCAAGGGTCCACGCTGCGATCTGGTCAGTCGGCAATAATCAGGGCGGATATCATTCCTACCTCTCGCTTCATACTTATGATAGTCTCTGTTGGTATTGAAATCACGCATATTTGCATTGACGAAGAGTATGCACGACAAAATAAATTCACAGGGTAGTGTCAGGATATTCAGGCTTGTGAAAGCCACCCTGCAATCGTCCCGGAAACCAATACTACTGACGATACGTACAGCACGACGCTGCAACCTAAAAATGTATTCGCCAGCGGTCGAGCTTCCCCAAGCCAAAATACAGTACTTAATGTGACTGTGAACCAGCGCAAAATAGGCACTCTTAAGGACGCCATGTGCAACAGAAGTTGCTAATCTACGCAAAACAAATATATTACGTCACATTTTGGATCCAACAAATTCTGCATGTTCTCCAAAACCCAGGGCAGGAGGGGCAATGTAAACGCCCAGCAGTTTGGCTGCCACCGGATTCTCGAAATTGAACCTCCTTAGCCCAAAGACCATTTTCTCGGTCTTGTCCTCATTAAAGGACAATTCATTGGCAATGGCCCATCTTTTAGCAGCAGACAAAACCTCGTTAGCCCTGGCCATCACATCCTCCAAGTCTTTGCCCCGTATAGTGATTGTAGCGTCATCCGCATACAGAAAGCACTCAATACCCAGTACCCGCTTAATGAAAAAATAGAGGTTGTTGAAGAAAATCAAAAATATTAATGACCCCATTTTGGATCCCTGAGCCACGCCCCTACAAACGTACAATGCTTCCGAGCTCCCACGATCATTCACCACCCGCTGATTTCTGTTGGTCAAGTAAGATTTAATTATTTTCAATGACATTTCATCAAAGTTATAAACGTGCTTAAGCTTTTCCAAAAGAATACTATGTGAAACACAATAAAATGCTCGTGCAAAGTCCAGCAGCAATGTAAAGCAGTATTCACCGTCAAAGGCATCTAGGCAACAGTTAGTGAACTTCACAACCACATCCTCCGTCTTCCTGCCCGTCCGAAACCCGAATTGATTAGGGCAGAACAAGTTATGGGATTCAAAGTGATCAGTTATTTGATTACAATTGCTTCTTCGTACACCTTTGAAAAAATTGGCAAGATGTTGATTGGGCGATAATTGGCAGTATTGTAAAAACAGTCGCTTTTGTGTATTGGGATGACATAAGCACACTTAAGTAAGTCTGGAAATTCTCCTGTTTCAAAGGTGGAGTTCATTAACTTAATCAGCAAAGGCACATATAAACTTACATTAGACTTAATGAATTTAGCAGTAATACCGTAAATATCTCTGGTCCCGCTAGGCTTTAGTCTCCTCAGGGAGAACCCCACGGCCGCGCCCATTGGAACAGCACATAAGTCCAACGGCGAATCCGCGGCCGCGGGCAGCCCCCGAATTATCCCGAGCGGGTTCTCAACAGAATATTTGTTTAAAGTGTCCGGATTTAAGCCTGATGACGATGGCCCACGTGTGCCCTTTGTAGCCCTTATTACATCCCAACTGGCTTTGATTTTGTTGGTGAAATTTAGTATATACTTGCTGCTAGCCTCAACTTTCGCCGCAGTTATAGCTTTATTGTATACACAACGACTTTGCTGCTTCATATTTAATAAATCATTGGTATTGTATTTATTGTAAAGTTCGCAAACAAGACCATAATTACTTCTTATCTGTCTTAGTGAATCATTAAACCATTTAATACCCAAATGCCGATTTCTTGTAACTTGGCGTCTTTCAGGAAAACAATTATCAAAACATAAAAGCATCATGAAACAGCTCAAATTTAGCATTTCCTCCCAAGGTAGGATCATTTAAAAAATCAAACTTTAAGCTACTAAACATATTAAAAAAATTAAACGAGCCAACAGCGGTAATCGGTCGAACCATTTTCGTCTCATACTCTCCGCCTCGCACACCCTCAGCAACCACAGTCACCGTCTGAGCAAGGTGATCAGAGAGCCGCGTGTCAGTAACAGATGCCGAGAACTGTTGAAAAGTTGATAAAAATATTGTCAAGGCAGTTTTTACCTCTGGTTGCTGAGTGTATGGTAGATATAAACCCGTGAGGTATCAGTAGGTGAGTTACTCTGACAGCCGCAACGTCAGCAGTGCCAAACCTGACATTAAAGTCTCCTACCAATACTATTTGCTTATATGTTCGCAACAGTTCCAAAGCCTGTGACAATACATTACAAAACGCTTCAAAGTCACCCGACGGCGAGCGATGGACACAAACGATAACAACTTTAGAAGATTTACACAAAACAGATACCAGCTCACAATTTATTTCACTAGAAAGGGAATTTATAAATTCCAGGGGAACACATGTTACGTCCTTCTGGGCATAGATCAACACACCGCCTCGAATATGGTTCTTTCGTGCAAAATATGGTGCCACCCTCAAACGCGCAAGCGGTAAACCGTCGCACAACTCATCGTGGCTTAGCCAATGCTCACTGATACAGACAAAATCAAAGTCGATCGCACTTTCCATAAAAAAAAACATTCAAACTCATTTAATTTAGATTTTATACCTTGCACATTGATATGAAATACAGTCGCTCCGAATACGTTTCCACTTGCTACGCTGGTGTCAGAAAAAACTCCTCCATGATAAAATTCTCAGCAGAACTAGCGATGCTAATGTTTGTTTGATTAGCATTACAACTGCTTGTCTGATCAGACCAATCCAAAGCTTCGTTACATCTTATAGTGATTAGGTTTGAGGTCCCACAGTATTTGTCAGATTGCATCCCAGCTACAAGATTACAAACATATCGGAATAACCTCGTTCTTCCCCCGTAAGAAAGGTCTATGCCATCTCGAAAAAAAGGTCTATGCCATCTCTGCGAGGCACAGTCCATGGACACCCCAGTAGCAACCAGAGATCGGCGTTCCTCAGTTTGAATGTCAGCATCCACCACGTGGCTATGGCCGGTGTTAGCGGTCACAGTCTCCAAGGATTTTTGCATTTCAGTTATTACGCTGTTTAGGCATTCCACCTTTATCGTCATACGCTCCAGTTCGAATTTTAGATTTTCCATTTTATTTGTTGTTTCCAGAAACTCTGCATTTGATTTTGCCAGTCTTTAGCATGTTTGTCTTGGTCCGTCACGTCATCTGACACGATTGTTATGTAGCTATTGTTGAGCTTAGTGGTTTGCACATGTGATCTTGTTCTCGACCTGGTGTTTACAGTTTTTGTTGCCATAATTTAGGCTTAGGAATTATTTTCTATTTTTTACTCACTTTTCTACAGAATTATGTAAACTAATTTAAAACAAAAAAAAGAAGAAATGATCAACAAAGGTACCAAGACAGACAGGGTCACCCACTTCACGTCTCAGGGCCTGTTGAGACGACTTCAAAAATAACAATAAGAAGGCTTCGGAAATACACAAAGCTTGGTGATGCGGGACTGAATTCGGACCTGGACAGGACAGATTAAATCGCTCAGTGGTTAAAAAAAAAAACACCGAGCGCGGAAAAACACTCGCACACCACAGACAATTTATCCAACAAATGCCAGTAAAAGAGTGGCTTTCTGATCAAACTACGATATATCACAAATAACTCACATATACATCCATACACTACCGTCGCAAAAGTTAATTTTTTCTTTCTTCTTCACCCAAAAACTCAAACTTATTCGCTCTCACTGTTATCGTCATACACAGGGTCGGACTATAATGTGCATAATGTACTAGTATCGGTCCGCATGTCAAACTCTCTGTCAAACTCTCTCGCTGTTTGATGTTCTTCTCGCCATTTGAATTCTGTGTCCCTTTGTAGTAGACTATGTAATGGTTCTGCGATATCGGCCTTGTCGCGTAGAAAGATGTGGTAGAAGTTAATCAGTCCCAGAAAAGCTTGTAGTTGGTCTTGTGTCTTGTTTGTTGGTTCTGGTGCATTCTGGATTGCTGTTAACTTATCTTGCATTGGCCTGATTCCTGTCGAACTCACTTCGAACCCAAGCTACGTTATTTTTTCGGCTTGGAATACGCACTTTTCTTTCCTGACGTGTAGACCGTCTTCTTGAAAACGTCGTAGTACTGCTCGTACCTTCGTCTGTAGGTCCGCCTCTGATTTCCCAACGCACAGGATGTCGTCGTAATATGGCAATACTCCTGGTATCCCAGCCAGACGTGTATCGATGAAACGTTGGAATTTATGTGGAGCCACGGAAACTCCAAACTGTAGTCTTCTGCACTTGAATGCTCCTCTGTGTGTGATTATTGTCTGAGCCTCAGTTGCTTCTTCATCTACGGTTAACTGAAGGTAAGCTTGCGCCATGTCGATCTTCGCAAACACCTTTCCGTCGGCTAACGTCGCTAAAATGTTCCGCACTGAGGGTACTGGATATGTATCTGAATGCAGTGCTTTGTTCAGTGTTACGCGATATTCTCCGCACAATCTAATGTCCCCATTATCCTTGATCACACTTACCGTCGGGGTGCACCAAGTGGGGTGTGTCACAGGTTCTAGCACACCTTGTTCAAGTAGTCTATCTATTTCGCGGTCGATCTTATCCTTCAACGCGACCGGTACCCGACGCGCTTTCATCACTGTAATATATTATAGTAAATTTGTTTAGTATAGGCAACACAAGTTGCAATAAAGGAAAAACTTGTTTTTTGGGTTTATACGTCTATATTCTACATACATCATGCTTCAGTGGAGAATAAAGAATCATTCAGTTCCGACCTAGCGTTTTATTAGCATGGTATTACAAATTGGCGACGAGGATAATTGGAAAAGAGGCAGAAAATAGAAATTTAAGAAAGGCTGCAGAGAAGAAGTGAAAATGAGCAGAAAGGACGAAGAAAAGGCACGAGGGATGCATGGTCGACTTCGAGAGTTCGATCCAAATGTGGACGAATGGGCCATATTCAAAGCGAGGTTGGACAACTACTACACGGCAAATGAAATTGAAGACGAAAAGAAAAAAAAGCTATTTTACTCTAAAAAATATTTCTATTTCTGCAGTGCTATATATTATTTCAATGTTTTCAAGTTTTAAAGGTAATGGAAAATTTAAATTCGTTAGAGAATTCTGGTTGGCAGTTAAATCATCGATAATACGTTGCGGACTTAAAACTAAAGGATGTAATATTCCTCTTTCAGCTAATGATATAACATTAATTAAATTGTTTTGGGCTAAACGAAATGAACTTAGAACTATATTTAACACTAAAACTAAGTCGTCCAATTTTATAGCTAATTGATTTTTGAAAGTTTGTGTCGCAGCACCATGTAATAATAATGTAAACTTCTTTGAAATATTTTTAAGCTTATTATCTACTTGTTTAAAATACAGATTATGATTACCTTTAGTACTATTTAATATGTGAACAGTACTCTCTAAAATAGAAGTTTGCTCCTTCATGAGTGATAGTAAATGACTTTGGTTAGATTTCAAATTTTCAATTTGCTGGTTGTAATGGTTAGCATCTTCCTTATCCAAAGTTCCGAACAAGGTTTTGGATAAGGATCCTACTACGTTTATTAATCCTCGCTTTTTGATTTTATTTGAATTTATGCCTATTGCTGAATTAAATCGTTCTGTAATTTGCAATTGAACAATTCGACAGCTAGTGTAGAGTTTAGTAAGGAACATCGCTCTGAGCTCACATTTTGGATAATGGAATGATCGCAAAATATGGAAATTTGGTTGTGGTATGTCTTAATAATTTCGTATTCCGAATAATAATTGTTTAAATCCAGGTAGGTGATTACTTTCCAGTAGTCGTGGTTTAATCTTAAATTTCCCACTTTCTCATAATATAGAGCAGTGTTGTTGAGATGTTGAATTGAGTACTGGCTAACGACGAAAGAACATAGGAACAGGAACGAATTCAGGATCAGGAACAATGCCATCTGAAAAAACATTTGTATTAGCAGCTAATCGATAAATAATTTTAATCTATTCTTGTGCACTTGAACGGATTTATTGCAATTTTGATCACTGTTGATTGAGATTACTTCGTACGGACCTTGGTAAAGTGGTAGCAATTTCTTTGGCTTTCCTACAATGCTGGTTTCATTTTTCAATAGGACTCTGTCTCCGGTTTTTAAACTTAAATTGTTAACGGTTTTATCGTAATTTATCTTCGCGCGCTCTTTGTTTTGAATTAAGGTTTCTCTTGCAATTTGATGGCTGTGTTGAAGTCGTGATCTTAGCTCGTTATAGTAATCATCAAAATTATATATTACTTCAGGATCCTTCTTTAAGGATGATGGTAAGTCGGGTTTTCTACCGTAAATGAGTTCGAATGGTGTGAAATTTGTAGCAGAACTTGGAGTGGAATTAAATGTAAATGTTGCATAAGGCATAAAGGTGTCCCAGTTATCGAGATCCTTGTTAATGAAACATCGAAGATACTCTACTAAGGTTCGGTGCGATCGCTCTACGCTGCCGTTACTTTGCGGATGAAAAGCTGTCGTTTGTAATTTCTTTATTCCTAATAATTTGCATGTTTCCTTGAAAATTGAACTAAGAAAGTTTGAACCTTGATCAGTGACAACAAATTTTGGTACGCCGTATAAACATATTACGTTGGTGACGAATGCTCTGGTGACTGTTTGTGCTTCTTGATTTGGGATAGGGATAGAGATTGAAAATTTAGATAGATCATCCTGGAATGTTAAAAGATGTTTGTTGAAATTTTCGGTTTGGCTTAGAGGACCTACTATGTCTAAGAAGACCTTTTCGAAAGGATGTGACGAAGTTGTTGTGATTGCCATGGGAATTTGTGTTCTCTTAGATACTTTGGTCTTCTCACAAAGTTCGCAAGCTTTGACGTATCTCTTTATGTCGCGATACATTTTGTGCCATTTATGATATAATTTTATTCTGTTGTATGTACGATTTACGCCCTGGTGTCCACCGATAGGTGTGACGTGAAATTCTGCGAGTATTTTTTCTATATCCTGAGGTGATAGATTTTCGTTGCGCTGGTTATGCTGAATGTGAATTTTAACGTTTGTTTGTCTAAAAATGGGGAGGTTCACTAATTTACCTTTAAGTTTTTCAAATGAGTCTTTACAACGAGAATCAAAAATAAATTTAACATCCTTCTTTAATAGATTGTTAAGTGGACTTGCAATTTCCGAAAACTTTGGGACAAATTTGCGATAGTAGCTAGCTAGACCCATAAAAGATTTGACATGTTTGAGCGTTTTTGGAATAGGGAAATTTTGCACGGCGTCGGTTTTCCTCGGATCTGGTTTAATACCGTCTTCAGAAATGGCATGCCCAAGATATGCTATTTCCTTTCGAAGGAAACTGCACTTACTCGGCTGCAATTTGAGATTATGTTCGCGTAGTCTAGTAAAAACACATTTTAATTTATTATTGTGGTCGATAAGGGATGAACCGAAGATGACAATGTCGTCAAGATAAACAAGGCACTTGTCCTTGCATCCCTGTTAAGACGTTATTCATCAAACGCTGGAATGTGGCTGGGGATCCTTTCAATCCCATTGGAAGTCGTTTAAACTGATAATGTTCACCGAAAAATGAAAAAGCTGTGACAGGTTTGCTTTTCTCATCTAAAGAAATCTGGTAAAAACCCGTGGTCAAATCGATAACAGAAAAATATTTTGAACTACCCAATTGGTCCAATATCTCTGAGATATTAGGCAATGGATAAGCGTCAGCTTCAGTGGAATCATTTAATTTTCGAAAATCGACTACTAATCTCCATCTTCGATTTCCGGATGAATCGAGTTTCTTGGGTACTATTAGGAAGGGTGCGTTATACGGGGATTTGCTATGTTCGATAATCTCTTCATCGAGCATTTTCTCTATTTGTTGCTTAATTTCGGATTTTTGGGCTTCGGGTAATCGGTATGGCTTAACAAATATCGGACGCGTAGTGGTTAATGGAATCGAATGTTCTATCGAGTTTGTGTGAGTTAGCTTATCACCGGATAAATACAATATATCATTAAATTCTGCAACAATGTCTACAATTGAACTTTTTTCTTCTGAGTTTAGATGAGTTGTATAGATATCGGATAGCAATTGATCAATTCGACTTGAGTTATCATGAGGCAGTATGGAGTTAATACAATAATAATTTTCTAGATCATCAAATTCAAGTTCATTAACATTAAAAATTACCGGATGTTGATGAGGATTTAGCAATTTTACTTTACAATATCCATCGATAGGATTTGCTATGGAATTTCCGACCATTATACCTGATTTTAATTGTTTTTGCAAACAGATTTTTGTATTATTGAAATCGATTGGCAATTGTGCTGTATATTCTGACCTAGGAGGAACGATTACGCTGTTGTTTTTTGACATGGGAAGAGTGTGGTACATATTATCAGCTATCATTGTTGTTGTTAAATCTTTATAACTGATTTGAGCGGAATATTTTTGTAAGAAATCTCCCCCAAGGATACCCGAACAGGTTAATGGAAATTCGTCAGATACGAGATGCACAGGATGTGTTACGAATACATTTTCAGCTAATTGGAATTTACCTTCACATGAACCCAAAGAAGATACGATTTCGTTCGTGATTCCCTTTATTTTTAATGTGTTGCTCGTATTTATTTGTATATCAGTGTATGCATGACCTACTTTTAAAATTCTTATGTCAGAAGCGGTGTCGAGTAACATTCGTACAGTCTGGAACTTGGCTAGAGATAAAGCAATATCTACATAATACGATTTAGAGTTTTGGCAACCTATGGAGTACACATGAAAGTCTTGATTTTTATTATCGGGTGATTTAGTTTGATTACATTCATTGATTTCAGAATTTTGTTTGATTTCGTGTATTGCAGAGACTTTGGAGATTTGAGAGATTTGAGCGATTTCAGAGATTTCGGGGATTGTATGGAGTTCGGCGATTTCAAAGACTTTAGGGATTTCGGAAATTGTAGAGAGTTCGGCGACTTCAGAGAATTCGGAGATTTCGGAGACTTCAGGAATTTCAGTAAATATGTCATAATAATTGTTAAAGTTTGTAGAACAGATTGGAAATTGATTTTGATGTGATTGACTGAGGCAGAGGTTCATTGTCGCCCGCTGGGTACGCTGCCTGACGTTCCTGGGCGGTTCTCGTTTCCCGGAGTTTGTTGACGCGGCGCGTACGTGGAATTTTGTCGCGGCGGATCGGATTGCTGTGAGCGGCGCTCGTTGTTATATTTACGTTTTGTACAATCCTCGATTACGTGACCTATTTTTTTACAATACCTACTGGTAATTGTTACTTGATTGATAGATGCATTGAATTCCTGTTTAATACGGGGTTGAGGATGCGGATTTGAGCTAGGATAACGTGGAAATTGATTTGTTTGTTTTTGGTAACATTGACTTTGTACATGACCTAATTTCCCACAAGTAAAACACTTTTGTGGTTGCTTATTAAATTTTACTGGATTTTGTGGTTGAAATTTAGAATGTTTTGGAAAAAGTACACACCTTTCTTCTTGACAGGCTCCTTGAATCGCGTCTTGGAGTGTGTCATATCGTGAGGCTTTTACGATTAATTTGAATTGTGATTTTAGACCTTCGACAAATGCTTGTAACGCGAGTTTAGAATTTAATTTTCGGATGGTTTCCGATGCTTCAACGCCTTCGCTAGCTATACAAGAATCGTTCAGATCGGCACATAATCGTTCGACCCGATTGGGGTATTCTTGAACGGCTTCGCTTTGATATTGGAAGATGCTAATTAATTCTGATTGGATTTGAGCTATGGTTCTCTATTCGAGGTACTGAACTTGTAAAGTTTTCTTTAAATCGGCCCAAGTGGCAAAGTCTTTGTATTTGATAATATTGTATGCAGGACCGGTTAACTTAGTTTTTATCACGTCTAACAATAAAGCGTGATTTGCGGCGGTTGTTGCGGTTTTTTCCACGATATCACAGCAGGATATAAAACGGTGTAAATTATTTTTATTCCCATCGAATTCTGGGATCATTTTGATCGCGACATCTAATTGAAAAGGCATCTCTGCTGGGATATCGGGAATTTCGGGATTTTCGTTAAGATCTGGCATATAATTAATGAGTCTTACTTGTTAAAATTTTGTCTAACACTTCACGTTAGCGTCGGATGTTGATTGAATGTTGGTATGACGGCGGCGTCTCGGATTGATGCTGGTTCGTCCTTCTCGGATCGTTATAGTTGTATAGAATGGAAATTTCCTTCGGCGCGGCGCCTCACTAGTTCCCAACGCTGGACTCGTAGCGTCTCCAATAGATTTTTACTGGCTGCTGAATCCAGAGGCTCGTTCTAAACACCTGAGTTTTCTTTTCAGACGCTTTAGATGAAACCCAACACCTGACACCATTTTTGTTGGGAGTGTGTATCGTATCAAATATAGTTTCCAAATCCACTGAATCCGCTGACTCAACTACTACTTCAAATACTATTTCTACAACTGGTAAAACCACCGAGTGCGCTGTATCTTGTTCCAACAGTACTACTCATTCAGATCATATGTCTCTTTCCACTGAACCCGCTGAACCGACTCTATCATCCGACCATGACAAAACTGCCTACCTCAAGAAATATACGTTTTAAATGATCTTATATCCAACTGTTCGATTGTAACTATACCTCTGAATCTAGCTGCTACTAAATCCGCCAATTTTCTCTTAGACACTGGGTCCGATGTTACCGTTTTAAAACTTAAATGTGTCGATCTCAATGCCTATGTCGATGTAGATCATAAGCTTAAATTAAAGGGAATCGCTTCTGAAATAATATTCTCCCTCGGTGTCTGTCAAGGTGTATTTTCCCTGGGAGATCACGATTCAATCACGCATCCCGTACATTTAGTTCCGAACGACTTTTCAATAGCTTCTGACGGGATATTAGGCAAAGATTTTCTAATAAAAAATAACGCAGTCATAAACTATAAAATTCCAATACTAGTCTTGACAGTCAATGAACAGAAATATTCCTCTAAAATTCAATGATCACCGTACCCGCGTGAACTGAGCTTCATGCTGAAATACCTATATCAATAACTGAACCCACAGTGTGTCTACAGAAAGAAATATCAAAAGGTCTTATAGTTGGAAATTCTATAATAAACCCCCAAAATGGAACTTGTAAAATTAACATAATAAATTCGAACGAGGTCCCAGTCACTTTCGACATCAAACAATTAGAATTCGATGATCTAAATAAATACGAGGTTTTGTCTTTTCATCCCTCCACAGAACTCTCGCGATTTAAAATGATTGAATCCGAGGTAGATATCACCCATTTAAATGATGAAGAATCCATACTTTCGATTTGTAGGGAATTTCATGACTTGTTTTACCTACAGGATGACAAACTGACGTGCACTGATTCAATTCAACATTCTATTCCCCTTCGTAGTGATCGCCCAATTTGCGTGAAACCATATCGCTTACCCGAGTCACAAAAAACTGAAATTAAAGAGCAAATTGATAAGATGCTGAATGATGACATTATCGAACCGAGTAGATCCCCGTATAACTCTTCTATATTAATTGTCCCTAAGAAACCAGATCCGTCCGGGAAAAGACGCTGGCGTCTGGTTGTAGATTTTCGAAAACTGAACGACACCACGGATTCCGATGCTTACCCACTGCCTAATATTACCGAGATATTAGACCAGTTGGGCAGGGCAAAATATTTCTCTGTTGTTGACCTCGCGTCCGGGTTTTACCAAATCCCTCTTGACCACCGCAGCAAACCGTGTACAGCTTTCTCCTTCGCTGGAGAACACTTTCAGTATATACGATTACCTATGGGGTTGAAAGGCTCGCCCGCGACAATTTAACGCCTTATGAATAACGTGTTAATGGGAATACAGGGTCTGAAATGCTTTGTGTACTTGGACGATATAGTCGTGTATGGATCGACACTAGCTGACTACAATTCTAAGCTGAAAGATGTTATTTTTCAGACTGCGATAACACAATTTGAAACTCCAGCCGAGCAAATGTAATTTCCTTCGAAAAGAAATCTGCTATTTAGGGCACATAATCTCAGAAAAGGGTATTCAACCTAATCCCAAAAAGACTAGTGCGGTTCAAGAATTTTCCTATCCACGCTACCAAAAACAGCTCAAATCATTTCTTGGCATCGCTTCTTACTACCGCCGATTTATATCCAGATTTTCTGAAATAGCACAACCTCTTACAGATTTATTAAAGAAAGATGGCAAATTCGATTTTAATATCCATTGTAAACATACTTTTGAAACCCTTAAACAGACGTTAGTAAATCCACCCCTTCTTTAATTTCCAAATTTCTCAGAAGAATTTCTCCTTACCACCGATGCTAGTCAAGATGCTTTAGGCGCGGTGCTATCACAAGGCGAAGTCGGAGGTGATCTGCCTATAGCTTATGCCAGCCGCACCCTAAACAAGGCAGAGAGAAACTACTCCACCATAGACAGGGAGGTTTTAGGGATCGTGTGGGCCACCCAGCACTTCCGCCCCTATTTATATGGTCGAAAATTTAAAATTCTTACCGACCACCGACCCCTCGTGTACTTATTTTCTGTTTCAAACCCTTCTTCTCGCCTTGTACGATACCGGCTAAAATTTGAAGAATACGAATACGAAATTAATTATAAGCCCGGAAAACAGAATTCTAATGCCGACGGGTTATCCCGAATGTATAAAATTCAACCCCAATCCTTTGCTAATAAATATGAAACTCATCTAAATGAGATCGAAACTAAAGTATTCGTCAACGATGACATAATTGACACTGGTGACAAACCGACCTGTAACAATATTCTAAATTTCATTGCCGAACACAGCTCTGAACCGAAATCAAATGAAAATGTCCAATTAAATGAGTCAATACTCGTCACAACAGATGATGACAAAACCATAATCCATTTGCCTTTAGACCAAGATGAATCTAGAGAGAATAAATATTTATCTATCTTTACCTCATTGGACCGACTACGAACTTATTGCTCAGAAAATTCAATTGATTCCATAGTAATCCTTAGCTTTATTTTGAAAGAACAGCATCTCAAAATCCACGCTGTAAGGACTATGTTGAGGTACATATTCCACAAAAGTAAAATTAAGGTTTATATCCATCATATTGAAAACTTTCAGAGTTTAACCCCCCAGGAAATAAACAAAATTTTAGAACAATTTCACGTAACTACACTTGGAGGTCACCAAGGGGTCAACAGGACATATAACCGCATAAAACAATATCACAAATGGAGAAACATGTACCGAGATATAAAGAAGTTCATTAAAGCATGCGAGACATGTCAGAAAAACAAGGTCTCAAAGAAAACTCAAACTCCCATGAAAGTAACCACCACCTCAACTTACCCCTTCGAGAAGGTATTCCTAGACGTAGTAGGACCTCTAAACGTTACCGAAAATTTTAATAAATATCTGCTAACCTTTCAGGACGATCTATCAAAATTCTCTCTTGCAATCCCTATCCCAAATCAAGAAGCTCGAACATTAGCTCAAAACTTTGTCACAAGAATAATTTGTCATTATGGCGTTCCGAAATATGTTGTAACTGACCAGGGAGCCAACTTTCTCAGTACAGTCTTCAAGGAGACATGTAAGTTGTAGGTATAGGTAGGTAGGTATACAAAAACTACAGACGACCACTTATCATCTTCAAAGCAATGGCGCTCTAGAACGTTCACACAGGACCCTTGTTGAGTATTTGCGATGTTATATTAACAAAGACCAAAACAACTGGGATGACTTCATGCCCTTTGCCACTTTTACATACAATACCACTCCGCATACCTCAACAAACTTTACTCCATTTGAACTATTATACGGACGAAAAGCAACCCTACCAACAACAATACAGAAGGATCCAGAGACAATTTATAATTTTGATGACTACCATAACGAACTAAAATCTCGACTCCAGCACTCCCATAAAATTGCACGAGACACTGTTATATGAAATAAAGAGACTGCCAAAGACAGATTTGACAAAAACACTAAAGACCTGGAATTACAAGTTGGCGATACGGTACTTTTGAAAAACGAATCTAATGCAATTGGAAAACCCAAGAAACTAACACTCATTTACGAAGGTCCCTATGTAGTAGTCTCAGTTGATAGTCCTCAAAATTGCACTATAAGAATAAAAAGGAAACTTAAGATATGCCAGCATTCCTTTCCACCCAAAAATGAACAGTCACCTAAAAACAATATTTAACAAATACAACATCCTCCTCACAACACCCTGCCCATCCACTGTTGCGTCACTCGTCTCCAACGGTAAAACTCTAGATAATCGACTGGATAAATGTGGCATTTACGAGCTTACATGCAATACCTGCAATCAGATATATGTTGGACAATCTGGAAGATCGCTTCGCACAAGATTTACAGAACATCTAAAAAACAAAAATAACTCTGCGTTCGGCACCCACCTTAAGACCAACAACCATCAGGCGAATGAAGACGACATCAAACTTTTAAAACACATAAAGAAATCTAAACAAATGGATCTGTTTGAGGCACACTACATACAAGAACGCATCGACAAGGGAGTGAATTTACTAAACAGATTTACAGACTTCCCCGAAACCACCTTGTTTAGAGTTTTCAAGCCACCATTCAACTCATAGTATATTCAAATTTTTTTTTTCCGGGAATGTACATAGTGACTACTGGGGTGTTGGTAGACTGAAATTTCCACACCTGCATACTTGCCGCCTCCTCCTCCCCCTCCCCCGTCCCTCTCCCAGTCCCCTCATCTGTCCTACTCGTCCACCTGTATAGTTGTAGATATCTCACACCCGCATGGCGACCCACCTCACCAGTGTTTAACAGTTCAATAAGTGAGTTTTTGATTGTTTTAACTACTTTATTTTAATCTGTATGACATTCAGTCCGTAGTAATTTTCATTATGTATTTGTATGTAAGAATCATTTTGTTTACCGTTTGATGTATGTACGTAACTGTAACCTGTTGTTCTTTTATTCGTAGAATGGTCCGAAGATGAAAACAAAGTTTTCGAAATCGATCACCCGTCTTTTTTAATTAACAAATTGACGTTACACGAACAAGTGGTTTTTTATGAAAAAAAGGAAACTAGTTAAAGTCCATAAGAATAGAAGGCTAATTAGGGTTAGAACGTAGAAATACGCAATTAATAGCAATAGCAGCAATAGCAAATAGTAATAAGTAATAGTAGGTTCATTATTTAATTTCAGAAAATGGTTCCATTACTGTTCGCCCTCATTATGATCCACTACTTCTCCGGAGCTAAACCCGCTGAGCAGGGGTACTCAATTCGAAATTTAGATGCATCAACCGGATTGTATTACGAAAAGCTTGGCAACATAAAATTATATAAAGATTTTTGGAAAGTTATTACTTACTTAGATTTAGAAAACTACCAGTCTGAACTCAATACGATTCACTCTTACTATGAACGCGTTGAATCACGTTGTATAGCATTGAAATCCCGGAACATTTCGAGTAGTCAGTGTTCTTTCGTACATTCAACACTTTACACTCACATAAATACCATTGTGGACCAAAATGAGGTAGTTCGACAATTGATAGGTATAGACATTCGAAAGAAACGTGGTCTTTTAGACGTTGTAGGATCAGTTTCAAAAACATTATTCGGAACATTGGACGAAAGTGATGCTCTATACTACAACGATCATATAGAGAAATTAAAGGAAAATCAAAATCATTTATTAACACTAGTCCGCGAGCAAACTTCCATACTCGAGAGTACTGTCCACCTAATAAATTCAACAAAAAGTAGCCAATTGTACTATAAGCGTTTAGAAGATAGAGTAAATAGAATCTCCACTCTATTTAATGGCTATGTTAAGGGATCGCTAACTAATAATGTTATACAAGAACTATCAGCCCATATAGACAATATTGTAATAGATTTAAGTATTTTATTAAGTTCATTTTCCGTTGCGCAAAGTAATCTTTTAGATATAATAATTTTAGCCGAAAAGGGTATGTTACAACCTTTGATTTTGAATCCAGGGCGCATTGTAAATGAATTGTTAGCGCAGCAAAAACAATTGCAAGATGTTTATTTTCCGCTGCCAATGAAACTTGAAAATGTTGAATAGATTTACAACACTGCTAAGGTCCATATATTTTTCACCAATAACAAATTAAGTTTCGTAATATGTATAAGTTTTGCAAATTACAAGCGTCCCGATAAAATTGTCAAATATAACCTTTTCTATAATTGTACCCCAAAGTAAGGTAATTGATAAAGTAAATCAGTATCATTTCTATCTCACTACGACCGAGCTATCACAATGCATAGATATAAACAAGTTCTTCATATGCGAACAATTAAAACCAATATATCGTTCACATTTCAGCAATGACTGTGAAGTCAACTATTTAACAGTAAGTCATACTCACCTTAGTACTTGCGAAAGGAGGATCTTTAAAAGCGAAAAATCTATTTTTATACAAATTGCTGAACCAAATACATTCATATTTGCAGCACCATCTCCAGACAATTTATATTTTAAATGCAAAAATGATAAATTTGAATCCACCGTCACTTTAAATGGAACTGGAATTTTAAACTTAAAACCAACTTGCCAAGCATATACAACATCTATATCACTAACTACAAGTAATTTTTACAAGAGCAAAGTATCTGTTGATATATACAACCATGAATCCTGAAACCCCTAAATTTGATGAATCTATTGATTTAACAGACACATCTAAGATCCCCACAGTTTCTTCACCACTCGTCGTTTCAAATAACGATAACGAAATTAATAACTTGGGAAAACGCATTGAAGATTTGAAGGCTCTTGAAAACATGGCAGCAAGGCCGCAAACTCATCATTACATTTCCTACGGATTAGCTTTCATGTTTTTCATTATAATTTTAATATTGCTATTTTATCCGAAAATATGTATGATTTTCAAAACCTTTGTTAAAAAATCAGAAGAAATTGATCGTCCGAAAGACGAAGCCCAAGCTGCCAATTCGGATGTAGAGCTTTCGGAAAAGGTCGAAAATTCCACCAATTCTCGGTACAATTTTCACAATTAAGGGGGGGAGGTGTAGTAAAGTCACCTTTACTCCCTTTGGTAGATCTAGTTTATAGGTATAGGTAAATGACCGGTACAAAAGTGCATCGATGACATTACGTAAACCTCGTGCATTCGCAAGAATGCTGATTCTCAGTTGCCCCACATTGTATTGATTTTTATTGGATGTGACAATCACGCCATCCAACAAATACATATTATTGATTTTTTATTGGATGTGACAATCACGCCAATCAATTAATTCATTTCACTGGTCAAATGCAATCATGCCATTTTTGATGGACAAAGCGACTGAGGGTCGGTTTCATACATTAGAAAATAGTTAGAGTTAGACATTGTAACCATTAAGACGAAGCTGTAACAGAAAGGGAACCAATAAACCGGATACTAAACTTACTCTTGGTGTTAATTTCTTCGCTCCCCAACAATACAATTTGTTGTTTCCAACCAAGCCCGAGGATAAGGAGTATACAGAGCTATCCACAATGATGGATACGCATTTCAAAAGTGCTCAAACAGTATTTCCTAATCGTTTTAAATTATATATGGCTCGTAAAAGGACGGAAGAAACGGCACGAGAATGGTCGGCTAGATTATGTTCCCTAGCGTCAAAATGCGAGTTCAATGACGAGATGGGTACTGTACTGAGGGATCTTTTCATCATCGGGTACGATGGAGGGCATGTCCAAGATCGTTTCATGGAGGAAAAACCAACGAATACGTTCCAGGAGGCGATCGCGTTGGCGACATAAAAAACGGTGGTTTCGCATGACGCCATCTTGGAGGTGAAAAAAGAGGCCTACATGCACATAGGCCATTCCAGAACGACGACGCGCCAGTCCAAGCTGTGGAAACCGGAAAAGAGGATGCCAACGCCATCCATGCAGCGGGAGAGAGATGCAGCAACGGGGGAGAGAGAAAGTACGCAAAAGGTGTGTTTTGCTTGCGGTAAATCTAATCACATGCTCGATACTTGTAAATTTAGAAATGCTAAGTGTTATAAATGTAATCGTAAGGGTCATATAGCATCTTATTGTAAGACAAAAGTAGCCTTCTCTGACAAACATTATCAAAATTATATAGATGATCAAATTTGCAGCATTAGCCCTGATAATAGCCCAATAATTGCCGAAATTAAAATTAATACTAATCGTATGCAATTTTACATAGATACTGGTTCGTGTATATCTGCGTTTTCCGAAAACATGTATTTAGATAAATTTTCAAATTTTAAATTACAACATACAGAAAAATTCTTTATGTTTATAATAGTCAGCCGGTAAAACCTATAGGAAGCCTCAAATTGCAAATTAAATATCTCAACAAAAGTGCATTAATAAAGTTCTACGTAATTAAAAATGGGGGGCCACCCATCTTGGCAGGGATTTTTTAAGGAATTTTAATTTAGGCGTGCAAGAAAAGGTAGAAAGAAATCATTTAAATTTTGTAAGTTTCAATAGAGAAATGATAAGGTTACAAAATGAATTTAAAGATGTGTTTAATGAAGGCCTAGGGACTTTTAAAAATGGCAAAATATCTTTAAAGATGAAATCGGAAAATGTTAAATTTTGTCGCCCTCGACCTTTACCAATTTGCTAGACTTCAAAACTTGGGAATTATTAAACCTGTTTCTTTTTGTAACTGGGGAACTCCTATAGTTCCAATTGTAAAAAAGGACGGGTCAGTAAGAATTTGTGGAGACTATAAGGTGACAATTAACACAATTTTGGAGTTAGAGCGTTATAATTCCGCGAATTGATGAGTTAGTTAACAATCTAGAGGCGAGCACTATATTTTCCAAAATTGATTTGTCGCAGGCATACCAACAAATCTTATTAGATGACAATTCAATTGAACTTTCAACTATTTCAACACACAAAGGTTTATTCCAGTATACTCGTTTGCCCTTTGGTGTAAACTCAGGGCCTGTTCATTTCCAGAAAGAGATGGAAAGTTTGCTATTAGTTATTGACGATTGTGTGAGTTTTTATGATGACGTTTTAATTGGCGGGAAAGATATGAAAACACACTTGGAAAATTTAAGAAAGGTTTTAAGTAAACTAGGAGAAGCAGTGTATGTATGTATGTATGTATGTATGTATGTATGTATGTATGTATGTATGTATGTATGTATGT